>QNTS01007296.1:14838-37579 GCA_003317085.1 Hucho hucho
GTAGTACTACACTATTACACTGTTATGTACTACTAATGTACTAGTATCTAGGATGGTAAGACAGGTCCGTACCGTAGTACTACACTATTACACTGTTATGTACTACTAATGTACTAGTATCTAGGATGGTAAGACAGGTCCGTACCGTAGTACTACACTATTACACTGTTATGTACTACTAATGTACTAGTATCTAGGATGGTAAGACAGGTCCGTACCGTAGTACTACACTATTACACTGTTATGTACTACTAATGTACTAGTATCTAGGATGGTAAGACAGGTCCGTACCGTAGTACTACACTATTACACTGTTATGTACTACTAATGTACTAGTATCTAAGATGTTAAGGAATATCTACAGGGGGGGGACATATACACAGTATAACACATTCCCCACAGCATCTAAGGATGCATACACTGACGTATGTTGTTATGTGAAAGTAGCATAAGTATGTGTAAAGAGTTCACAATTTTGTTTAAAAGTTTAGAATATGTCTCTTGTGAATATTGAGATGTGGTACATGTATTATGTATTTCAATTTCTTTCACATTTTTTATAATATTTGTGAGTTGTAGACATGCTCTTCATGTTCTTCATAATATTATGTCATTGTTGATTCGATTATTTTTCATTATTTAGGCAACTTTCACACAACAAAATACAACGTCAGTATCAGTGTATGCATCCTTAGATGCTGTTGGGAATGTGTTATATCGTGTACATGTCCCCCCCCCCCTGTAGATATTCCTTAACATCCTAGATACTAGTACATTAGTAGTACATGACAGTGTAATAGTGTAGTACTACGGTACCGTCCTGTCTTGACATCCACGTTTCAAACTTTAAAACTTATTATAAAATTATAAATATGTAAATAAAAATGTTCAAAGGAATAGTAAAGTAGCCAATGTATCTTGTCATGTCATAATAGTTCATAACCCGAGGGGGGGACGAAATTGTTGTTCAAATGTGGAATATATAAAAAAAACAATTGTACCTAGATATTGTGTTATATGTTAGAATGTCTAATAAACAACTATATTGTACACATTAGCAATATTGTTTTGTCAGAAAGATATAAATATAATAACAATGAACTGTTACCTGCAGTTGTGTACTCTCCCGCCCTGTTGCCCAGGCTCTATCTGAACTACAGTGTGGTGATCATGCTCTATCTGAACTACATTATGCTCTCAGTATTTTGCAGAAAACCTTTATTGACCTTAAATTACTATTGAATACGTGTAAAACTAAGTATATGTTGTTTTCTAGAGTGCACAAAAAATTATTCAAATGATTGAAGTGTATGTACCTACTACGGTGTATGTGTATAGACGTTAAGATGTCTTTAAAAAAAAACATATATTTATGAGTTAGTTAATTAAGATGCTGAATATAAAAAGGGGCTTCTTCTATAGAAATAGGCCAGGCCTCTTGCTTAATAGAGCAAAGCAGATCATTCAATCTATGTTCTTACTGGTCCTAGACTATGGTGAAATCATCTATATGAATGCAGCTGCCACTTCATTAAAGCCTTTAGATGCATGTGACCATAGAGCACTTTGATTTATTATGGGTACAGGTTCAGTACACATCCCTGCATTCTCTATCATAAAGTAGGCTGACCCTCTTTGAGGTCACGTAGGTCAATTCATTGCTCTCTTTGCCTTTATAAAGCTCTTTGACATACTGTAAACTCCCTCTATAGCTAACATCTACAATATCCATTAGACGTACGAGTCAGAGTTATCATACACAGTCTCAGGGATTGCCAGCTCTGGAAATTCCTTTGGTATGTACAGCATTAGGTAAATCAGCTCTTTGCACCTTACTTGTGGAATAATCTCCAAGCTTCTCTAAACGTTGACGTTTTGGTGTCTCTAGGTTAATTCAGACTGTTGAATGAGGTCTGTTACACCTTACTTACAAAACCTTTAATAGAGTTTGTGAAACCATTCAGTCATGGATGTATGTAAACATATTTAACACGTATTACTTGCTACAGAAGACTACTGTTGTACATTGAATAGCCACACATCACTGTTACACATTATTGGTGTGATGGTTCTCTATGTCTGTACATGTTTATAATCCCCACAGTGTGAATAACAGTTTCCATAAAGTTATTACCCCCCTAAATCTGAAATTACCTTTATGATCTTTCTTACAACTATGACTTTGGTGTTCTAATCTCCCTCTTTCAAAATCCCCACTGTGAACAAATCTTTAACGTTCATTGTCACAATCTTTAAATGGAGCGGACCAAGATGCAGTGAGGGTTCCAGTATACATACTTTTATTAAATGCAACTGGCAAAAACAATAAACAAATAAAGACCGTAACGCAGGTGTTGCTCAAACCAGGCGCACACACAACCAAATACAAATACAAATATTCAATAACCCACAAACAGGTGGGAAAAGGAACAAACTTAAATAGGATTCCCAATTAGAGGCAACGACAACCAGCTGCCTCTAATTGGGAACCAACTGAAAACAAACATAGAGTTCCCTAGAATACTTAAGTCACGCCCTGACCTACATAAGGGACACGGATGGCATTTGCTGTATGTTTGATGAGAAACTGCATATTGCAAATGTACGGTCCCTTACTAGACGTCCGCGAATGTTTCTAAAATCGGCCGACGGCAAAGGAATAGTGCCCCAGGGCCAGATCTTCCGGGAAGTCATCAAACGAAGTCTCTCGGACATTCGGTGTCCGTTTAATATTTTTATTTTTTTTGTCATTTTTCCGCCCTTCCGGTTAATTCCCCCAGATGGCGAATGGCTTCATATTGCAAATGTACAAAACATACACCTAATTGACATGGCCATTTCTCCTAAACGGAAAAGACTTCGAAGACGAAACTTGGTGAGCATGGGGTTGGCCAAATGGGCTATTAGCCCCGAAACAAGATGGCATCAGGGACTCACGGTTTTTGAGTTAAGGCCCATATTCTGGGATTAAAGGTCAAAAACGGAAATAGAGCGCTAATTTGACAGCTTCACGTCAAAGTACATGAACCTACAGTGTAAGGAAAAAAAGAACCAGACATTTATCTGTTGTAATTTTCGAGAAATCGTAAAATGTACAATTCGTAATGTTGAAAGAAAATTGTTTTTTCCCCAAAAAAGTTATAGATCCAGTTGCGGCGTGTTCAGACGAATCCGTTAACGTGGGTTTTGGAGCTCTACGTGATTTCTGTGATTTTCTGTGATTTTCTGAAATCACAAACACACACAGTCAATGGGGAGTGACAGTGAGGGGCTTACAGACAGACACTGCCTGCAATAGTTACTTTTGTTCGAACTATCAAAGAACCGTCAGACCTAGAGCTCTGAAACTTTCGAAACCCATTCTAGACCTTTAGTCGATAGTGCACGGTGAGTTACGGGGCTCTAGAAGGTTCTCAGGCTGAGAAACAGCCTCGTACATTTGCAATATTTTCAATTCATTTTTACATCGCAAAAATGACAACATTTCTAAAAGTCCCAGAGTCACAAGGTTAGGTGCATTAGAACCACCTCGGCCCATAGAGATGGACCCTAACGTTTCTGTCCGATAGCTCATTCAAGGACCCTGTAGCAACGCCCGGAAAACGTGGATTTTCAGCACCAATTAAGGTTGCTACTCGGGCTCCGAGTGACCTATCGAGCCGAAACTCGGGATTTGGGGTCGCCTCAGCTAGGCCGACACATAATGTTGGAACTGGACCTGCAACTAGAACGTAACTATGTGTTTTACATTTTTATTATGGTTTAAACAGAAGGCGCTGTGAATTTTGAGCCTGCTCTGACATATGTGATAGTTGGCTTCTAAACGAGTTGGAAAAAGTGGGTTTGGTGTCAGTTTTTATCAGTTTGGTGTCAGAATGATATCTAATTGACTGATGGACGCTGACTTGCTGGCTGACTTTTGTACATTTGCAATAAGATTAAACAGGGCTGAAACATCACCAAAATGACAGACTGAAATCAACACTAAAAAGGGCATCACCATAGTCTCTAGGCCGTGCCGAGTTCAACCAGATGCCCCACTTGACCGTAGCTCACTCGGTCTGACCGGAGCAACCGTGCAAAAAAGTAGGCCCAAAACTAAGCCTGGCCCTAAATTTCAGCTGCTTTTGGGTGACATCGGCAGACCCGTTAGGGTTAGAAGCACAATTCCACCTCAGGAACGTTCCTTAGGACCTCCCGATCTCTGCAAGCCTAACCGTGACCATGTGGCATTAACCCTTAACAGTGAAAACAGTTTGCTATGACATCTCTCCCCATAGGATTACATTGCCTGCTCCCGTAAATTCAACCTGATGCCTATATGGGTTATGAACACCATATGAACCTGTCTTCGATGACAATCCATCAGGCCACTATGAGGTCTACCTGTGTTGATTCTAAGCTTCCTGGAGCAACCGGAAGTGGTTAAATTCACCCTAAAGGTGTTTTACAATACCCAACCTGCAGTTGGTGAAAAACAGACAATTCAACCCTGTGTAAATCAGTCAGTTCTTAACCTAAAGACTTTAAACTCAGGATTCTGTAAAAGTGTACCCCAATGAGGATATGTGTTCACTTACAGCTTCCTGTGCCAACCGGAAGTGCCTTAATATGGGGTCATAGGGTCTGTTTCGAAGGGTTAAAAAGGTCACATCTTTCCAAAACTTCACATGTGTGATTAGGCAACCCTCATGAACTGTAAATGAGTCATTTCTCCCATCAGATTTACAAGAAAAGCTCTCACACACACACAATATCACAATCATCTAGGATGGAGTGACACAGTGTGGGGCTTAAAGACACACAGAGCCTGCAATGGCATCACCATAGTCTCTAGGCCGTGCCGAGTTCAACGAGACGCCCCACTTGACTGTAGCTCGCTCTGACCTCATAGATCGTGCAAAAAAGTAGGCCCAAAATGAAGTCACACACACACACACATTCCTTAAATGTTAATTATTTTTTGAAACCCTTTATTTTTATTCTGAAACTTTAGTACCTAATTGAATACATATTATTATTAACAAAGCTACACATTAATACTCGTTAAATGTTTATATGTATAAACATTTTGTTGCAGGAAAGACTGTTGTCTAAATGTTCTTGATCCTTTTCAGGGCCCTTGTCTGCTTTTAACCTGATGCATCCTGACCTGGCCTCACACACACCCCAACGATGCATCCTGGCCTGGCCTCACACACACCCCAACGATGCATCCTGGCCTGGCCTCACACACACCCCAATGATGCGTCCTGGCCTGGCCTCACACACACCCCAACGATGCGTCCTGGCCTGGCCTGACACACACCCCAACGATGCATCCTGGCCTGGCCTCACACACACCCCAACGATGCATCCTGGCCTGGCCTCACACACACCCCAACGATGGCTATGCAGAGGGTCAGAGGAAGAGAACTGTCATTCATTAAAGGTAAATTATTTTTAAAACCCTTTATATGTATTCTAAAACTTTAGTACATAATTGCATACATATTACAATTATTAAACAATACTACACTTTACTACACAATACATGTTTATATGCATAATTTTTATTTAATTTCTTTCTTAGAGAAAAAGGCCTTCGGAAGGGCCTATTGTAACCCAACACCCCCATCAGTCTCCAAATCCCCATGTTCAAGCAGTGAGTGTCTCAGACAATGTCTCTTCCACAATGGATCTCCAGGGCCTTCTAGGTTTGTATGTTTTCTTTTCCATGATAGATCAACCTTCTTGCCATTCAGCCCAAGTTATGAGGACAGAAGGGCCCATCTACGTAAATGTTCACAATGATGGAAACTTGTGTACTTGTTTCATCATATCAAGCTCTTTAAAATAATCTCCCCAACTGAAGCTAAAGACAGGCACAAAATAATTGACTTCTGTGCATTATTTTGAAGATACATACTAACTAACTGATTTGGTGGCATTTGAGCTATTGAATTCATAACAACCTACAATTGTCACTTTTGAGTCTGGACTATATGCGACTGAAGAGATTCTTATGGCTTTCAAATCATCTCGTCCGCAGACATCCTCTTCCAATGCATACCCAGGCAGGGATGTTCCACCCAGGGCCTGTTTGATCTGACATAGAGCAAGTCTTATCTTAAGCCATTCTCTCATGCGAAACGCAGGAGAAAATTGTTTAAGATGGTTTTTGTCATTGTGTCCCAGACATGAAGGACACAATACACCTAGAATTGGTCTAGGAGACATGTTTTATGTAGTTTATCTGTGTTAGACGTGGCACAGGACAAGTCTAACTCTCACGTATACTCAGGCAGACCTACCCCGGAAATTACTTTTTCATATACAAGGGGTCACAAGATACACAGCAGCTCCATAAGTTCACTACAAAAATTCCCAACTGTTTCACATTTTTCAAACACATTTTCTTTCAGTTCAACAAGGTCACCACACATCAATCATCAGGCCATTGCTTTTTATTGCAAACATTTGCTTTACTTTGAAGAAACAGCTGCTCTATCATGTTACATAAGCATACCATAAATAGCATGACGACATCCGGACAGGATGTCCTTAAAAGGACATAAACACAGGACAGGTATAGCTCATCAATCACCTTTTGACAGCAACTGTCTATTATATTCTCTCTTGCACTATTTTAACATTATGGACTATTTTAACATTACGGACTATTTTAACATTACAGTTTTTGGCAATCGCTAGGACCCATTTCTCAGTACTTAGGTCACTTTTTCAAAACTCTTCACACAGTTCTCCTAACCAACTTTCAGCTTGGCACAGCAGTTCATTTCACATTCAAAATGCACTAAAACTACCACAACATACACGTCTCAAATCAACTCATTACTCCATAACACCAGCAGAGGTTGTCACCCAACAAGCACACTTTGTCACTCATAAAACAATGACCTAAAAACACTAACAGGTAGCATTACACAATGTTTTCTTTTGTCAAAATCCTTTACAAAACAAGAATGACACTTCTCTGCAGTATATGTTACAGGAATGAATCAGACATGACGCAATATGCTTCAATATGTTTTATGTTATTTTTTGGCATTGAGTGATTCCAAAATACAATAATTTGTATATACACCATCTACCAATACAGATACATCAGCAATGCTAGTCAACCCTGTCTTCTGCATTTGGCCGCAGGTTCTCATCCACATCACATTTTATGTCATCTTGGGCAATACACCTAGGAAATAATCTTTTGGCATGCCTGGTCCTTCCCTGGGAATCTTCTGCAGATACTGTATGTCCAGGCATCCAGCATGCATTGCGTCCAGGAGGGACATTTGATCATGTGCATGGTGGTCATAAACCTTCCACCTCCATGAAGAAAATGTGTCCTCTATGGGGTTGAGGAATGAAGAGTAAGGAAGGAGGAAAAGGGACACCATCCTCGGATGGGCTACAAACCACTCTGTGAAATGCCACATTGTCCCATACAATTATAAACGTTGGCCGATTTCGCCTCACTTGCAACCCTTTCCTCACCTGGCACAACCCTTGCTTAGAGGTCATCCAGGAATGAAATGAGACGCTCTGTGTTGTATGGCCCAATTAGCGGTTTGTGTAACAGCAATCCATCAGAGGATATTGCTGCACACATTGTGATGTTGGCACCCCTCTGGCCCGGGAAATCCACTGTGGCTCTTTTCCCAATCACATTCCTTCCTCGCCGCCATGATTTGGCCAAGTTGAAACCAGCCTCATCCTCAAAGATAAATATGTGGGGTGTTTTCATAGCTTCAATCTCCATGACTCTCTAAAATAAATCCACAAGGCAACATAAGAGTTAGGCTATTACGGTAGTTTACATTATACCTAAAAACATGCCATTGTGTGCCTCTGCCCTGTTTGGTTTTGTTCAAAACCAGTTCTGTATTTTATAGTCATCAACTCAGGAACATATTGGTTCCTGAGTTGCTTGACTCGTTCAGTTCCTCTCAAAGGGGACAGTGTACAACTGCTTCATCCTGACTTGATGTTGTTTCAGGACTCTAGAAATAGTTGTTATGCTTACATTGTGAATATTTCCAAATGTAATGTTGTCTACCAACACTCTGTCCCGAATCTCTGTGAGTTTTATGCCATTGTTTCAGATGACCATATCAACGATTGCAGTTTCCTGCACAGCAGTGAAAATCCTACCTCTCCCGCCTGTGGGAGGTAACCGTTGGGTCCTAAGTAGAAATACAAAAAACAATTACACACAAGTGGGTTTCGATGCTTTGCTCAATTTGCTTGTGCAGTTCAGTCGGATGCTTTTGCAGAATGCACATCTTACCTGTTGATTTGCCGGAATTTTCTCACAATAGATGCCACTGTTGAGTGTTGCAGATTGGGCTGCTCTCTTAGACCAGCCTCTCTCATTGATAGACCATGATGTATTACATGATCAATTATAGTAGTCCTAATCTCATCTGAGACTACAGCTCTTGATCTTCCTCTCAGTCTTCTTCCACCACGCATACGTACTCCTCTCCCTCTCCCTCTCCCAGCCACTCGTCTTCCTCTGTCAGCCACTTCTCTCTGGCTGGGTACATGTTTACATTACAGTACAGCATTATTCCTAAGATGTATAGATGGTAATGAAATTGAAAGACTAACACCTGGGTAGGTGTTCAGCTACAATGGAATCCGCTGTGGTTGGTCTAATTGTTTTGATAGCATTTCATTTTTTAGATTTAGAATATATTTCAATACGGTATTACTGTAGAAATTGAGCAAATTGCTGTCTTATTCAATTTTGTATTATGTTAGGTTTTGAACTTAAGTTTAACAGATTTGAAAAGAGTTTGTAAATGTGCAAATTGGCCTGTAGGTACATAGAGTTTTGGTGGTGGTTGTGTCTGAGTGAGAAAAGAATTCATGAACTTTGAAAGATGTAGTCATTGAATGCATTTTGTGCCAAAGCAATGAAAAATTATCCACAGTTTAGCCCACATAGACTGCTGTTGTGCTCACTGTGTGAAGAGTTTTGAAAAAGAGACCTAAGTATTGAGAAATGGGTCCTAGTGATTGTAAAAAAAACGAATAGAGATAGGAGTATATTATTATGAGATGATTTACTTACTGTGTTTGTGTGTGTGTGTTTGTGTGTGTGTTTATGTATGTGTGTGTGTGTTTGTGTGTGTTTATGTGTGTGTGTTTGTGTGTGTGTGTTCATGTGTGTGTATGTGTGTGTGTGTGTGTGTGTGTGTGGTGTGTGTATGTGTGTGTATGTTTGTGTGTGTGTTTGTGTGTATGTTTATGTGTATGTTTGTTTGTGTGTGTGTGTGTGTGTTTATGTGTATGTTTATGTGTATGTTTGTGTGTATGTTTGTGTGTGTTTATGTGTATGTTTATGTGTGTGTTTATGTGTGCGTGTGTGTGTGTGTGTGTGTGTTTATGTGTGTGTGTGTGTGTGTTTGTCTATCCTACGGCCTAAATGACAGGTTGAGATTTCTTGCTATGGGCAATACAAAACAAAACCAGATAAGGCTTCTGACAGCACACAATGTGACAACTCTTCCTACAGTTAAAAGGCTTTGTCCAAGAAGACCTTAATAGTATATGCAGATTCCAGATTTATATTGGGATTAAGTAAATGATACAATGCTGTCTTTTTCTGTTCTCTGAAAGATGGTAGAGAGTCTATTGTGAGCCTATTGCCTCATGTTCTTGCACACAAAACTATACACATTAGTTGTGACAGGGGCAATTTATCTCCTTCCTTCAACCAAATACAGATTTCAGGAGAAAATAAAATCTGATTATATTTTTGACTGAAACTTGAGTGATGGGGAATTCACGTTCAAGTTTCAAGTTTATTGTCCCAGAGGGCAATTGGTGTTGCAGCAAAGGAACATTATATACCACATTGAACATATGAATTCCACATGAATTGCAATGACATAGTTATAAGCAATTCAATGAGGGGAAAGAGTTTGAGTTTCACCATTGGAGTCAACTCTGAAGTTGTGAGCACAAACACATGGCCCAATATGGACTGCTGTATTAGCCAAATCTCTAAAACGTGATGGTGCACCGTGACTGTGTTGTTTATCCCACAAAAAAATCATACGAATTATGCAAATTCATCCATTTACCTATGAATGAATTTATTCATGCAATGATTCATTCATGCATCCATCCATTCATGAATTCTGAATGACCATTGAGCTCCTCCACGTGGAGAAGTAGAGGGGTCATCTCCATTAGTAGTTCTCTCTCGCCCTCTAGTGGAAACATTATTGTCCAAACACTCTATTGTGTCGTGCGTGCATAGAGAACGGTGTAATTGCAGACAGCAATTTGGGGCGTTTTCTAATATAGGCGTTTCTTGATATCAAGTTACGCCCATTGACCACAGTCTCCTAACCTGCCACCTTAGTTATCCTAATCTGCTATGTAGAGAAATCATCTGTGTCTAGAAACCAACCGTCTCATAACACCGGAACTGACCACGGAAACTGACCACAAAGACATCAAGAAACGCCCCGGATTTCGGTCTGCAATTACACCCTATTCCACTCACACAACTCACCGGCTGGACCTTGTTTAATTTTCATTGTTAATTTTATTATTTTTCTCGGAAGATTTTTTTATCCATAAGATGAAGTGGGCGGAGAACAAACCCCTCTTTACATTGTTTAAGACAGAACTGAAACAATAGTTTGAAATGATCAGTAAATGTAAAAAAACAAAAAAAGCCGTTTGTACCATGAAAATGTAGTTTTAAATGAAATACCCCTGTCTCCGTTTGGTTTAGGTACTCTTTCTGTATATTTCTGTTTTACTATTGGCGCTCATAATCACAATAAAACCCTCACCGGCATCTGACGTAGAACAAGATGGCGGCGCCCAGGGTACAATGGGGACTGTTGTCGGTGACTAATTCAATATAAATATAAAACAATTATTGAATCGATTGTTACTCATTATAAAGCCTACATGATAAAGGTAAGCGTCCTTCTTTTCAGATTTTAGACAACCTACGTTTGACATGCGTGTGTTTTGGATTGATTGAACGGTCAGGGAGAGCTAGCTAACGTTAGTTTTACCAAGTTAGTTAACTACCTTTATTTAACCAGGCAGGCTAGTTGAGAACAAGTTCAGCTACAGTAGCTAGCTTGCAACTTCGGCCTGAAAGGTACTTAGTTAGGCAACGTTAGCTCACAACAACGTTATTTAGCATTCAACTGTGGACAGAGAGATCAAATAGATATTGTCAAAACGGTTATTGCTTCCATGTAGTTAATCCATGCCCCTCATCCGTAGACATCTGTTGGCTACCTAGCTCTGTAGCTATAGTTAGGTAATACAAACCTTCATTTAATATGATGAATTCAATGGCTACTACCACGACTTATTTATTAGTTTAACTTCCCAAACAGTTTCTAGCTACTGTAAAATAAGATGGATGATAACTTTAGCCAGCTAACTAGAAACTGATTTCTTCATCATATATGACAATAATTTACATCATTAATTAATTAATGCTGTCTTCGCTGTGAATCATCCCGTTTTCATCCCCCTCCTTTGCCAGTCTTCTAGTTCAGCGGGTCCGTCATCCTCTTCTCACCAGATGAAGGAAAACAACCACCCCTCCAGTGGTCAGGCCTTCCTGGACCATATCAAGCCATGCTGGTACTGGGACAAGAAGGACCTGGCCCACACCCCGTCCCAGTCAGAGGGCCTGGACCCGGCCACAGAGGCCCGGTACCGCAGGGAGGGGGCCCGGTTCATCTTCGATGTGGGGACCAGACTCGGACTGTATCCTTTTACAAGCAACATTTGACACAGTCATGTCATAGCCTCGTCATCTGGTTGATAATTTTCTGGGTGTCAGACAGTAAGATTTTTTTATTTCACCTAAAGTTATGTGGCTTTGTTGAGTTTCACCCTTAACTCTGTCATCAGACATTATGACACCTTGGCAACAGGTATCATCTACTTCCACCGTTTCTACATGTTTCACTCTTTCAAACAGTTCCCCAGATATGTGAGTATTTTGGTAAAGAATTCCGTGTTGTGTACTGAACCTGGCACATTTTACATTTAGCAGAAACTCTGATCCAAAGCGACTTACAATGGTACACTTGTACAATAATTTGCCTTCAACAATCAAAGTAATTGTACACGGTCATGTTGTCAACTTCAATCTCAGTGGCGCATTCTTAGAGCTACTGCCTAATGTCTTGGTATTAAATTGTGTGAGATCTGTGTATTGTGTATCTACAGGTGACAGGTGGTACTGCCTAATGTCTTGGTATTAAATAGTGTGAGATCTGTGTATTGTGTATCTACAGGTGACAGGTGGTACTGCTTAATGTCTTGGTATTAAATCGTGTGAGATTTGTGTATCTACAGGTGACAGGTGGTACTGCTTAATGTCTTGGTATTAAATCGTGTGAGATCTGTGTATTGTGTATCTACAGGTGACAGGTGGTACTGCCTAATGTCTTGGTATTAACTAGTGTGAGATCTGTGTATTGTGTATCTACAGGTGACAGGTGGTACTGCCTAATGTCTTGGTATTAAATCGTGTGAGATTTGTGTATCTACAGGTGACAGGTGGTACTGCCTAATGTCTTGGTATTAAATCGTGTGAGATCTGTGTATTGTGTATCTACAGGTGACAGGTGCGTGTTGTCTCTTCTTGGCTGGGAAAGTGGAGGAGACTCCTAAGAAATGTAAAGACATCATCAAGACTGCTCGCAGCTTACTGAACGATGTACAGTTTGCCCAGTTTGGAGACGACCCAAAGGTGAGATGTGTCTTATTTCGTTCACTTCTCCCTCTGTCCTCTGTTAGCAGGACTTCACTGTACCTACAATGTTTACTGGTACCCTTTCTACACGTGCTGAACCAAACCGCTGGCTTGATAATAGTCTCTTTTTTTTTTTTTTTCTTGTCTTTTTTAGGGGGTAGATCAGCTTTATTATTGCAGATATATTGTAGCTTCCATCAATGTAATTGTATGCATCATTTCCAATCCCCCATATATTTTTTGGTAAATATATACACAACCGGTCAGAAGTTTTAGAACACCTACTCATTCAAAGGTTTTTCTTAGTTTGTAGAAAATAATAAAAATTATGAAATAACACATGATTTGTTTAACACTCTTTGTTTTACTACATGATTCCATATGTGTTATTTCATAGTTTCAAACCCTTGAATGAGTAGGTGTTCTAAAACTTTTGACCGGTACTGTATTTATATACACATTGCCTTTGGAAAGTATTCAGACCCCTTGACTTTTTCCCCATTTTGTTACATTACAGCCTTATTCAAACATTTATTAAATAAATAAAAATCTTAAGCAATCCACACACAATACCCCATAATGACATCACAATACCCCATAATGACATCACAATACCCCATAATGACTTCACAATACCCCATAATGAAAAAATGCTAACAGGTGTTTAGACAGTTTTTCAAATGTATTATAAATAAAAAACAGATACCTCATTTACATAAGTATTCAGACCCTTTGCTATCAGACTCGAAATTGAGCCCAGGTGCATCCTGTTTCCATTGATCACCCTTGAGAACTTTCTACAGCTTGATTGGAGTCCACCTGTGGTAAATTTAAAGTGATTGAACATGATTTGGAAAGGCACACCCCTGTCTATATAAGGTCCCACAGTTGACAGTGCATGTCAGAGCAAAAACCCAAGCCATGAGGTCGAAGGAATTGTCTGTAGAGCTCCAAGATTATGTTGAGGCACAGATCTGGGGAAGGGTGCCAAAAAATGTCTGCAGCATTGAAGGTCCCCAAGAACATAGTGGCCTCCATCATTCTTAAATGGAAGAAGTTTGGAACCACCAAGACTCTTCCTCGAGCTGGCCGCATGGCTAAACTGAGCAATCGGGGGAGAAGGGCCCAAGAACCCTATGTTCACTCTGACAGAGCTCTCAAGTTCTTCTGTGGAAATGGGAGAACCTTCCAGAAGGACAACCATCTCTGCAGCACTCCACCAATCAGGCCTTTATAGTAGTGGCCAGACAGAAGCCACTCCTCAGTAAAAGGCACATGACAGCCCGCTTGGAGTTTGCCAAAAGGCACCTAAAGAACTCTCAGACCATGAGAAACAAGATTCTCTGTTCTGATGAAACCATGATTGAACTATATGGCCTGAATGCCAAGCGTCACGTCTGGAGGAAACCTGGCACCATCCCTATGGTGAAGAATGGTGGTGGCAGCATCATGCTGTGGGGATGTTTTTCAGCGGCAGGAACTGGGAGACTAGTCAGGATTGAGGGAAAGATGAACAGAGCAAAGTACAGAGAGATCCTTGATGAAAACCTGCTCAGGACCTCAGACCGGGGCGAAGGTTCACTTTCCAACAGGACAAGGACCCTAAGCACACAGCCAAGACAATGCAGGAGTGGCTTCAGGACAAGTTTCTGAATGTCCTTGAGTGGCCCAGCCAGACCCCGGACTTGAACTCAATCAATCATCTCTGGAGAGACCTGAAAATAGCTGTGCAGCGACGCTCCCCATCCAACCTGACAGCGCTTGAGAGGATCTGCAGAGAAGAATGGGTGAAACTCTCCAAATACAGGTGTGTCAAGCTTGTAGCGTCATACCCAAGAAGACTCAATCCTGTAATCGCTGCCGAAGGTGCTTCAACAAAGAACTGAGTAAAGGATCTGAATTCTTATGTAAATGTGATATTTCCGTTTTTTTGTCATTGTGGGGTATTTTGTGTAGATTGAGAAATATTTTATTTAATCAATGTTAGAATAAGGCTGTAACATATCAATATGTGGAAAAAGATGGTCAAAATACTTTCTGAAGGCACTGTATATACAGTACCGGAGGGAGGGAGGGAGTGATAGACAAAGCTGCATGTGAGCTTGCATTTTTCAACATATATCAATAACCAACTGACTGGCTTTCTTGATGTCTATAGTATTCTCTCTGGTATGCAATCTGGTTTCCGCTCAGGTTATGGATGTGTCACTGCAACCTTAAAGGTCCTCAATCATGTCACCATTGCCCTTGATTCTAAGCGATGTTGTGCTGCTATTTTTATTGACTTGGTCAAAGCTTTTGATACAGTAGACCAGTGGTTCAAAAAACTTTTTATAGTCCTGTACCCCTTCAAATATTCAACCTCCAGCTGCGTACCCCCTCTAGCACCAGGTTCAGAGCGCACTCAAATGTTGTTTAAAGTAGTCTTTATTCTTGCTCAAACTCCCTTGGCTTATTTTTCAAATTGTCATGTTTCTAAATGTCTGCGCAAGAGTGAAGGTTTCCCGCGAGAGAGTAACGGGTAATGTGACTGGATGTTAATTATTTGACTAGGCTACCTGCATTTGACATTGTGGTAGTCAAACGAGAAAAAAAAAACTCACCCAAATGTATAGCCCCGTTGGAAAATATCAATGTACTGTGCGTACCCCTGGGGAATACTTGCGTACCCCAGTTTGGGAATACCTGCGGTAGACCATTTCATTCTTGTGGGCAGGCTTAGAAGTATTGGTGTCTCTGGGGGTCTTTGGCCTGGTTTGCTAGCTATCTCTCTGAGTGCAGTGTATAACGTCGGAACATCTGCTCTCAGCCACTGCCTGTCACCAAGGGTGTACCCCAAGGCTCAATCCTAGGCCCCACACTCTTCTCAATTTACATCAACAACATAGCTCAGGCAGTAGGAAGCTCTCTCATCCATTTATATGCTGATGATAGTCTTATACTCAGCTGACCCCTTCCTGGATTTTGTGTTAAACGCTCTACAACAAAGCTTTCTTAGTGTCCAACAAGCTTTCTCTGCCTTTAACCTTCTTCTGAACACCTCCAAAGCAAAGGTCATGTGGTTTGGTAAGAAGAATGCCCCTTTCCCCACCGGTGTGATTACTACCTCTGAGGGTTTAGAGCTTGAGGTAGTCACCTCATACAAGTACTTGGGAGTATGGCTAGACGGTACACTGTCCTCTCAGCACATATCAAAGCTGTAGGCTAAAGTTAAATCTAGACTCGGTTTCCTCTATCGTAATCGCTCCTCTTTCACCCCAGCTGCCAAACTAACCCTGATTCAGATGACCATCCTACTCATGCTAGATTATGGATATGTAATTTATAGATGGGCAGGTAAGGGTGCTCTCGAGCGGCTAGATGTTCTTTACCATTCGGCCATCAGATTTGCCACCAATGCTCCTTATAGGACACATCACTGCACTCTATAATCCTCTGTAAATTGGTCATCTCTGTATACCCGTCACAAGACTCACTGGTTGATGCTTATTTATAAAATCCTCTTAGGCCTCACTCCCTCCTATCTGAGATATCTACTGCAGCCCTCATCCTCCACATACAACACCCGTTCTGCCAGTCACATTCTGTTAAAGATCCCCAAAGCACACACATCCCTGGGTCACTCCTCTTTTCAGTTCGCTGCAGCTAGCGACTGGAACGAGCTGCAACAAACACTCAAACTGGACAGTTTTATCTCCATCTCTTCATTCAAAGACTCACTCATGGACAGTCTTACTGACAGTTGTGGCTGCTTTGCGTGATGTATTGTTGTCTCTACCTTCTTGCCCTTTGTGCTGTTGTCTGTGCCCAATAATGTTTGTACCATGTTTTGCGCTGCTACCATGTTCTGCTGCTGCCATGATCCTACCATGTTGTTGTGTTGCTGCCATGCTATGTTGTCTTAGGTCTCTCTTTATGTAGTGTTGTCTCCCTTGTTGTGATGTGTGTGTTGTCCTATACATTTAAAAAATATATATCTTTAATCCCAGCCGCCGTCCCCGAAGGAGGCCTTTTGCCTTTTGGTAGGCCGTCATTGTAAATAAGAATTTGTTCTTAACTGACTTGCCTAGTTAAATTAAAGTTCAATAAAAAAAACAGTCAAAGGTTTGCACACATACTCATTAAAGGGTTTTACTTTCTTTTTACTATTTTCTACATTTTATAATAGTGAAGACAAAAACAATGAAATAACACCTGTAATCATGTAGTAACCAAAAAAGTGTTAAACATTTAAAAATATATTTGAGATTCTTCAAAGTAGCCACCCTTTGACAGCTTTGCACACGCTTGGCATTCTCTCAACCAGCTTCACCTATAATGCTTTTCCAACAGTCTTGAAGGTGTTCCCACATATGCTGAGCACTTGTTGGCTGCTTCTCCTTCACTCTGCGGTCCAACTCATCCTAACCATTTCAATTGGGTTGAGGTCGTGTGATTGTGGAGGCCAGGTCATCTGATGCAGCACTCCATCACTCTCCTTCTTGGTCAAATAGCTTTTACACAGCCTGGAGGTGTGTTGGGCCATTGTCCTGTTGAAAAACAAATGATAGTCCCTTTAAGTGCAAACCAGATGGGATGGCATATCTCTGCAGAATGCACACCTGTTAATTGAAATACATTCCAGTTGACTACCTCGTGGAGCTGGTTGAGAGAATGCCAAGTGTGCAAAGCTGTCATCAAGGTCCACCTGGCCGTGCTGCTTCTCCAGTTTCAACTGTTCTGCCTGTTTTATGAACATTTTAAAATCTTGTCCATGTTCTGTTATAATCTGCACCCGGCACAGCCAGAAGAGGACTGGCCACCCCTCACAGCCTGGTTCCTCTCTAGGTTTCTTCCTAGGTTTTGGCCTTTCTAGGGAGTTTTTCCTATCCACTGTGCTTTTACACCTGCATTGTTTGGGGTTTTAGGCTGGGTTTCTGTACAGCACTCTGTGACATCAGCTGATGTAAGGGGGGCTTTATAAATACATTTGATTTGATCAAGGCAAAGGGTGGCTACTTTGAAGAATCTTAAATATAAAATATCTGGATTTAACACTTTTTTTTTTGGTTACCGCATGATTCCTTATGTTATTTCATTAGTTTAGATTTTTTCACTATTATTCTACAATGTAGAAAATAGTAAAAATAAAGAAAAACCCTTGAATGAGTAGGTGTGTCCAAACTTTTGACTGGTACTGTGTGTATGTATATAATTACACACCTTTTTAAAAATATATTTCCTTTATTATTTTCCGCTCACCCTACCACCCCTCTTGTAATTGGAGTAAACTAATGGACAACAACACTTAGGATTTTACTTCCAGGTTATACACACTATATATACCTTTTACGGACACAATCTATTTTACAGTAGTTATATTTAGTTTTTCCTCTACCCTCAACCTCTCCCATCTATTTCTTATGTCCATCCAGTTTGATTTCTATTTGCCATATATTTTGAACTGTGCTGTTTCACAAAAGTTCTGAACCTACATATGTTTTACAGACACAGTATGTTTTACAGTAGTTATCTTGTTTATTTGTCCCACCCTTCAGCTCCATTCAACCCCTCCCATCTATCTCTTAACACCATCCATATTGGATTTCTATTTGCCATATATTTTTCAGCTGTGCTGTGATGCTTCACAAAAGTTCTCAACCTTTCTATTCTGTTTCTACAGATTGTTGGCAAGAATTAGGTTTAATAGGCTATACTTTTCACATTGTCCTTTTTTTAAGCACAGTTCACTCAATTATGTTTGAAGGCTTAACCAGGCCAGCTCAGTACAGCTTGGTTTGATAGTAGTGTGAAAAGCCCTTGTGTGTTTCCTTACTTTATGCTCTTGTTTGGGTCCTGGGATGTATCATAGGATTTTCGCCATCAACAGGAAGAGGTTATGGTGCTAGAGAGGATCCTGCTACAGACGATCAAGTTTGACCTGCAAGTGGAACACCCTTACATGTTCCTCCTGCGATACGCCAAGCAGCTCAAAGGTGTGAAAGGTGGTGTTTCTATCTTAGTTTGACTTTATTTCCAACTGTCATCTCCAAGTCTTTATGTTGAAGTGGTTACTAGTATCCTGTAAGCTGTCTCCTCTCCAAACAGCACTAGTGAATCATGTTTTTTGACCTTGAAACCATCCAGGTCCTGTCTTGGCCAGACCAGACAATGATGTGTCCCTCTTATGCAATTGTGAAAAACAGCCTTTTTTTTTCTCTAGGTGACAAAACCAAAGTTCAGAAGTTGGTGCAGATGGCCTGGACCTTCGTCAACGACAGGTGAGCCAAACATAACACATAGTATTGTAGGACTGTATTTAGCTCCACATCTAAACGGTGCTCTCTGTTCCTACCTCTCTCTCCAGTCTGTGCACCATGCTGTCCCTGCAGTGGGAACCAGAGATCATCGCTGTAGCAGTCATGTACCTGGCCGGACGGCTGTGTAAGTTTGACATCCAGGAGTGGACATCCAAGCAGTCTTCACGGCGATGGTGGGAGCAGTTTGTCCAGGACGTCCCAGTGGAGCTGCTAGAAGGTATGACGTCAAGGTTATGTCTTCGTTACTTTGCATTGTTACACTTCCCTGACACACATTTTAAGACAGTGACTCCCAAAAGACCAGTCTTGCACCATTTTTAAAGCGTCTTGCACCATTTTTAAAGCGTCTTGCACCATTTTTAAAGCGTCTTGCACCATTTTTAAAGCGTCTTGCACCATTTTTAAAGCGTCTTGACTGGCTGCATCACTGCTTGGTATGGCAACTACTGGGCATCTGGGGCGGCAGGTAGCCTAGTGGTTAGAGTGTTGGGCCAGTAACCGAAAGGTTGCAGGATTGAATCCCCGAGCTGACAAGGTAAAAATCTGTCGTTCTGCCCCTGAACAAGGCAGTTACCCCACTGTTCCTCCGGTAGGCCGTCCATTGTGAATAAGAATTTGTTCTTAACTGACTTGCCTAGTTAAAGGTTCAATTAAAAATAAATATCATCTGTACATCACTGGGGCTGAGCTCCCTGCCATCCAGGATCTCTATACCAGGTGGTGTCAGAGGAAGGCTCTAATAATTGTCAGACCCCAGCCACCCTAGTCATAGACTGTTCTCTCTACTACTGCATGGCAAGCGGTACCGATGCACCAAGTTTGGAACGAACAGGACCCTGAACAGCTTCTACCCCCAAGCCATGAGCCTGCCATAAATAGTTAACCAAATAGTTACCCAGACTATCTGCATTGACCCTTTTTGCACTAAGTCTTTTGACTTATCACATACGCTGCTGCTACTGTTTATTATCTATCCTGTTGCCTAGTCACTTTATCCCTACCTACAAGTACATATCTACCTCAATTGCCTCGTACCCCTGCACATTGACTCGTTACTGGTACCCCGTGTATATAGTGTAGTTATCATTACTCATTGTGTGTGTATTCCTTGTGTTATGTTTCTCTCTGCATTGTTAGGAAGGGCCCATCAGTCAGCATTTCACTGTTAGTCTACGCCTGTAGTTTACGAAACATGTGACAAATGAAATTTGATTTGAGACATGACACTTGTCGTAGTCATTAGCCAGGATTTGGGAGACACTGGTGTATTGGTTACAAGTTCTGCTCATGTTCCTACTCCTATTGAGTCCTATTCATCCCTTAACGCTAATCAGCATCTAGGAGAAATGAAAAGAACTGTAGCTCTGTCCAATCTGTACAGGCACATCATACCTAACCTCTGTCCACTGCTGTCATCTCCTCCCAGACATCTGTCATCAGATCCTGGACCTGTACTCCCAGGGGAAGACCCCCATCCCCCCGGGTCTGGAGCAGGAGACCAAGCAGAGAGGACCCCCCCAGCCCCCTGGCCCTGCCCCCCCACAGCCTCCAGGGTGTGTCCCACTACCCCCTCCATCAAAGAGGAACTCCCCCCAAGGCAGCCCCCCACGTCATCCGAAACGCCCACATGTGAGTGACGGCAGAGTGTCTTTGTTGTGTTTGTATTAGTCAGCTGGTGACAAATTCAATTTCATTTTCTGTGGATTATTAATGTTTCATGATTTAATTTGTCTAAGTAGTATCCATGACTAACACAATAGGTAATAGGCGATACCCCGGTATAAACTGTATATTTTGAAATACTGACAGTATCAAATCAAATTTTATTTGTCACATACACATGGTTAGCAGATGTTAATGCGAGTGTTACGTACGCCTCTTGGAGGAGGGAACGCAACTCCCTGCTGCTCTAAATTCCCCGCGGAGTGAAAGAGGTATGGGACTGTAGGTGTGAGTAAGGATGACAAAAGCAGAGAGCGGTACCGTTAACAAGGAATTTATTCCATCACACGGTAATTTTGGGGAAAAGGGGCTGAACGGAACCAAAGCAGAGAAAGTAAAAGTCAAAGCCCCCTCTCCTACCTTACCTGCCTACCCACAACTTACCTAACTTAGCACCACCTGGCGCGCTAACCAAAATACAGGGGGTGGTCCGTCCAGGTCTTACCTAGTGTGCATAGACAGTAAAATACTGCGGGTTATGTATGCCCGCAGGCCCCTTCCCTTTCCCCCCTGGGAACAAACACAGAAAAATACAAACAATTTCAAATAATCAATACGGACCTTTTGATAGAACACACCAGCAGGACCGGTTACAATTTACTACAAAAAGAACCTGTCTGAACAATAACTATCAGCTCTATCAGAAACAATCAACACTCAGGTTTAACCAAACAAACACTTCATCCTCAGCCATAAACCTCATCAATCAGCCTCCTCCCTCTTCTGAGCAACAGAACACTGGCTTATATAGCTGGAGAGTCTAATGGGATACAGCTGTATCCTGACGAGGGGGCGGGGTCAGCTTCAATTAGTAATGGGGGGAATTTCAGGAAGCCATCCTGAAACACACACATACAAGCAAAACCACAACACAGAAACTGGGGAACGTAACAGCGAGTGTAGCGAAATGCTTGTGCTTCTAGTTCCGATCATGCAGTAGTATCTAACAAGTAATCTAACAATTTAACAACAACTACCTTATACACACAAGAGTAAAGGAATGAATACGAGTATGTACATATAAATATATGGATGAGCGATGGCTGACCGGCATAGGCAAGATGCAGTAGATGGTATGGAGTACAGTATATACATATGAGATGAGTAATGTAGGATATGTAAACATTATATACAAAATTCTTTAAAGTGGCTAGTGATACATTGTTACATCCAATTCCTATGTTTAAAGTGGCTAGAGATTTAAGTCAGTATGTTGGCAGCAGCCACTCAATGTTAGTGATGGCTGTTTAACAGTCTGATGTCCTTGAGGTAGAAGCTGTTTTTCAGTCTCTCGGTCCCAGCTTTGATGCACCTGTACTGACCTCGCTTTCTGGATGATAGCGGGGTGAACAGGCAGTGGCTCGGGTGGTTGTTGTCCTTGATGATCTTTTTGGCCTTCCTGTGACATCGGGTGGTGTAGGTGTCCTGAAGGGCAGGTAGTTTACCCCCGGTGATGCATTGTGCAGTCCTCACTACCCTCTGGAGAGCCTTACGGTTGTGGGCGGAGAAGTTGCCGTACCAGGCGGTGATACAGCCCGACAGGATGCTCTTGATTGTGCATCTGTAGAAGTTTGTGTGATTTTGGTGACAAGCCGAATTTCTTCAGCCTCCTGAGGTTGAAGAGGCGCTGTTGCGCCTTCTTCACCACGCTGTCTGTGTGGGTGGACCATTTCAGTTTGTCCGTGATGTGTACGCCGAGGAACTTAAAACTTTCCA
Source organism: Hucho hucho (assembly GCA_003317085.1). Lineage (NCBI taxonomy): Eukaryota > Metazoa > Chordata > Actinopteri > Salmoniformes > Salmonidae > Hucho > Hucho hucho. The sequence continues at coordinate 37,330 of QNTS01007296.1, forward strand.
CCTTCTCCACTACTGTCCCGTCGATGTGGATAGGGGGGTGCTCCCTCTGCTGTTTCCTGAAGTCCACGATCATCTCCTTTGTTTTGTTGACATTGAGTGAGAGGTTATTTTCCTGACACCACACTCCGAGGGCCCTCACCTCCTCCCTGTAGGCCGTCTCGTCGTCGTTGTTGGTAATCAAGCCTACCACTGTAGTGTCGTCAGCAAACTTGATGATTGAGTTGGATGCGTGCTTGGCCACGCAGTCATG
>QNTS01007297.1:0-19310 GCA_003317085.1 Hucho hucho
AAGGAAGAGAGGAGAGAGAAGAGATCAATAGACAGGGATAAGGAGGGAAGGAAGAGAGGAGAGAGAAGAGATCAATAGACAGGGATAAGAAGGGAAGGCAGAGAGGAGAGAGAAGGGATCAATAGACAGGGATAAGAAGGGAAGGCAGAGAGGAGAGAGAAGGGATCAATAGACAGGGATAAGGAGGAAAGGAAGAGAGGACATCTATCCCTTAGTCCTTCATTTATTTCTCCAAGTTATCTCTCTAGTATACCACATATTTGGTGACAGAGACCATGGACCCTCCCTCCCTCCTTACCTTTCTTCCTCCAGAAGTTATCTCTGTAGTAGACCATACACTTAATGACAGAGCCCATGGGGACCCTATGGATCAGCTGGTTTCTGAGCGGGGGCAGCTCGGGGTTAAAGTGCATCTTCAGGTTCAGACCAGGGGAGGTCGCCACAATCACATACTTGGCCTGGGAGACACAAAACACACCAGAGAAGAGTTGAGGCCTACGTGGTGTGCAGTGTGTATCTCCCCAGTTCTCCCCGGGTGACAAAGCAGCTCTAGGGCACTTCTGCTTAATGGGTTTTAACAGGGAAAGAGGATGTGGTCTGGATAGACAGATGAAGACCAGCTTACTGACAACAATGTCCTCAGGCTTACACACACACAACCACACACAGACACACACACACACACGCACTCCTGCCCGCCCGCCCGCACACACACAAATGCAGACAAACATACGCACGCATGCAGGCATGGACAGCACACAGGCACGCACGCACACACAAACTAAGGGGCCTTGTAAGTACGGAGTTGTATGGATAAATTAAGGATTCCTAGAATGTTCCAGGAGTTCTAGAATGCAGATTTACAGTAGTCATAACATGGACTTTATGAGGTGTCATGTATTATGAACATACAAGCTCTAGATGGCAGCAGAGGCACAACCTGAAATCAGTAGGCTACAACACAGTGGAATGTGCACTTTATAAACCGTAACTAGTTTTTTTGCTAACTTACAGCAACAAGTTACCTGTAAGTTACGGTAAAAAAACAGGTACAATATGTTACCGTCAATTCCAAAGAAACTTTGGTTAAATTAAAGTTTTCGGGGAATTTACGGTAACATACTGTTACTTTTTTTTTTACAGTAACTAAAAGGTAACTGGGTGTCAGTAAGTTACCGTACAAACAAGTTGCATTTTTTATAGTGTTGGCTGACATCATCAATAGGTTGATGGATTGGAGACGATTGCTCTCTCACCCACCTTGTATGTTTCCTTGTTAAGAGTCTCGACCTCGACCATGTCCCCTGTCTGGTCGATCCTGTAGACGGGAGATTCCATCTTGACTCGCTCACCCAGCTCCTCGGCCATACACTCACTGATCTGGCTGGAACCGCCCACAAACTTCCTCTCCTGAAATGTAAATACTGTATCATCAGTCATATGAATCAAATACACGCAATGGCAGTAAGGCCTAACCTGCTCCAAGAGGGCACTGCTCTGCGACTGACCCCATGCTGCTTCCAGCCTCTGTGTGTTTGTGTAATGTTCAGAGGGTTGGGAAAAACACAAGACAGGAAAAGACAGTGGACTATTACTGAAGTGCACTACTTTTGACAAAATTAGATGTAGTATTCTCTATAGGCTGAATCCTAACGTCAGAATACGTATTCTCTATAGGCTGAATCCTAATGTCAGAATACGTGCAGAAAGTGTGAAACTTTTTGCACAACTATCCTAATGACATCAGTGCCAGATTTACACCCTATGAGACATGACATTGCTGTTCTGTTCCTTCTTCTGCCTCCCTAAATATACCTAAGACACTCAGACCCCCTGGGACAGTTGACTGATGTTTCTATGGTGAGCTGTCATACATTTGGATGGTGGCCCTCTTTTGATCTAAGCTGGCCTTAGAAGACAGTACAACAACACACATTTAAACTGTAGTGAACTGAAATAAATCAGGTAGGCGGGTGTATTGGAAAGTGAGTGTGGGTCTTGGCAAGGCCACATTACAAAGTACACAACGCTGAGTAAACTTTGACCCTCTCCATATGGTTAGTGTAAACTTCCCTCAGCTTTCTCTGATAGGAAACCCATTGTGTGCCTTCCACTATGAGATTGGGCCAGCTATAACTACAGGGTCTCAAGGCAAGTCAAAAACTGATGATGGCAGTGGGACATTTCTGCATGATTGGAAGTGATGTTACACTTTCACCTGCAGCCAAGAAAAGTTGTTTGTTTCAAAACACATGTGCACATATAGTTGTTTTGAGTTGAACAGATGGTAAAGGATTTGGGACAGTGACCTACAGTATGGTGGATCTTTATTATGCATCTCCCTACCATAGCAGCACTCTACCGAGGACAATTTATCTGCAGAGAATATGCAACTATGCTTGGCATGCATGGCAATTGACCTCAACATAGGAGCAAATGCAATTGACCTCAGGAGAGCAAATGCTATATCAACTCATGACAAACTTTAGCATCCATAGGTTTCTCTATTGCTCTACCTGGAAAATAGGTTGAAGGATGGCTCTATAGGGCCAGGGAATGGTAAGATTTATAATGGCTAATTTGGGCACCAGAGGTTTCATGCTAGTGCCAATCTAAGTAGAATGTTATTGTTGTGGAATGTTTTGTCCTAACATGGAGGATAGTTTCCTGAGCTCAGTTCAAAGGCTCCTGTGTGAGAGGCTCAGCTCAGCAAACCTAGAACCCAAGCCAAAAATAGGGCAAACTTCTCCTTATTATATGTAGGGTTCTTTATAGAACCCCCTGTATATGGTTGTACCTAAAACCTTCTATGAAGGGTTCAGCCTAAAACCCTCTATGAAGGGTTCAACCAATAACCATTTTAGCATCTAAAAGTTATTCTGGGAACCCTCTATAAAGGGGTCTACCGAGAACACTTTTCTCTTTGGAGGGTTCTTCTTAGAACCGTCTATGAAAGGTTCCACCAGCATTATTAGACTTTAAAATAATTACATATATCATACAACCTTTCTTTGAAGTTCTATCTACCCTAACACAGTGGTGTTAGGAAACTCCTGGTTTACAGGCCTGCAAGTCACATTATGTTGGCTTGCAAAGTGATATGTAATTTCTATTGTAATCTAGGATATCCTACAAGTTAGGATATCCTACAAGTGGAATTTTTTATCACCTGCATTCAGAATTTTTTACCTTTATTTAACTAGGCAAGTCAGTTAAGAACAAATTCTTATTTTCAATGACTACTGAGACGAACTACCTCATCATCTAAACTGGAACAACCATCCCAGTAACGGGTGCAATAAGTCCAACTACTAACAGATTGGATTAGTTTAGAAAACAAACAATTCTGAAAATCTCCCTGCAATAGAGCATGCTGGGAAATATAATATATGGCTCTATGTAGAACCCTTCTTGCCTTCCAAATAACCATTTTTGCCATCTAAATAATCCTTCTTGCAAAATAATCATCAAAGAACCCTTTCTTCCAAAAGTGGTTCTTAGGATGTCAAAGGTTCTAGGTAGAACCCTTTGCCTTCTTTTTCTAAGCGTGTAGAACCCTGTATGGATATGGAAGAGCCAGTCCACATGGTCAGAGAGACAGCCAGGCAGGCAGGTAGATAGACAGGCAGGCAGGCAGGAAGCCAGCCAGCCAGCCAGCCATCCAGGCAACAAGCCAGACTGTCAGACCACCAGACAGACAGGCATACAGACAGACAGACAGGTGTGTACAGTACCTGTCCTCCGTTGGTGGTGGAGAAAATCCTCATGGTCCCTCCACACTGCTTGACGTACCAGAGGAACCACAGGGCCGACACCTCGTGGGGTTCAGAGGTCACGTTCACGTTCACAAACAGAGTGGCAAACCGCCTCGCAGAACTGTGAGGAGAGGGAGGAGCATGCACATGCGCACACAGACAACACACAACACACACACACACACACACGTAATCACTCAATCACAATGACTATAACATTATTGAATGATGCTCCATTAGGTTGAATGGTCATGTGTGTATTGTGAAATGGGTGTAGTACAGTACCTGGTCCAGCAGATCTTGTCAAAGAGCTGCTTCATGGTCATCTTGTCCCACTCCTCAGCATTGGGAGCCCTCCATGGAGCCTCTCTGGGGATCTGGAACACACACACAAACACACTATGAGGGTGGGACTATCAAGAAGTATCAATGGCTAGAGACTAGGCAGTAGGGGTTGGTTAGGGATTGGGCCTGAGATGTCGAGGGGATGGCTGCACTAGACAGAAAAGGATGCTGTTTGTGTTTACCTCGCTGCCCATCTCATCCATCTTCCTCCACAGGTTGTTGTAGTCCATCAGGGCAAATGGATTCCACACGGGGGGGAAGGAGCCTCTGAATGGGTAGGACTTTCCCTGTAGGACACAACATGCATGGGAGAAGACATGGAAGGGTTAGTTATCTTCAACATCGTCATCATCATCATCCTCCTCCTCATCGTAATATTAATCTTCATCATCATCTTAGCCTTTGTATTCATCATCATCCTCCTCCTCATCAGCAGTAACAGCATCATCTTCATCATCACTATAGACTAATAGTGATCTGAAAAAGCAAATTTTTTGCAAATGTTTCGGTTCTACTGACATTCTGAACTGAACTACACATTTGTATTTGTATCTATTATGGATCCCAATTAGCTGCTGTCAAGGCAGCTAATTACAGCAGTAACAACATTATAACAAAAAAAATAACATTAAAATACAACAGATTTCACAACACATTAAGTGTGTGCCCTCAGGCCACTACTCTACTACAACACTATCCAGATGTACGTGTGTGTATAGTGTGTATGCTATGTGTGTTTGTATCCGTATATTTGTACCTGTGTGTGTGACTCTTCACAGTCCTCACTGTTCCATAAGGTGTATTTTTATCTGTCTTTTAAACCAGATTTTACTGCTTGCATGAGTTACTTGATGTGGAATAGAGTTCCATGTAGCCATGACTCTATGTAGTACTGTGCGCCTTCATAGTTGGTTATGGACTTGGTGGCATGTCTTGTGGGGTATGCATGGGTTTCCGAGCTGTGTGCTAGTAGTTTGAACAGACAGCTCTACGTGTACATTTAAGGGCCAGCCATGCTACCCTGTTCTGGACCTCTTTGTGGCACCTGACCACACGACTGGACAGTAGTCCAGGTGCAATAAAACTAGGGCCTGTAGAACCTGCCTTGTTGATAGTGTTGTTAAGAAGGCAGAGCAACACTTTATTATGACAGACCTCTCCCCATCTTAGCTACTGTTGCTTCAAAATGTTTTGACCATAACAGTTTACAATCCAGGGTTACTCCAAGCAGTTCAGTCTCCCCAACTTCCACATTATTCATTACAAGATTTAGTTGAGGGTTTAGTGAATGATTTGTCCCAAATATTTAGGACTATCTTATTTCTTCACAACCCATTCTGAAGCTGACTGCAGCTCTTTGTTAAGTGTTTCAGTGATTTCACTCGCTGTAGCACAGTTGAAGTCGGAATATTACATACACCTCAGCCAAATACATTTAAACTCAGTTTTTCACAATTCCTGACATTTAATCCTAGTAAAAATTCCCTGTCTTAGGTCAGTTAGGATCACCACATAATTTAAAGAATGTGAAATGTCAGAATAATAGTAGAGAGAATGATTTATTTCAGCTTTTATTTCTTTCATCACATTCCCAGTGGGTCAGAAGTTTACATACACTCAATTAGTATTTGGTAGCATTGCCTTTAAATTGTTTAACTTGGGTCAAACGTTTCGGGTAGCCTTCCACAAGCTTCCCACAATAAGTTGGATGAATTTTGGCCCATTCCTCCTGACAGAGCTGGTGTAACTGAATCAGGTTTGTAGGCCACCTTGCTCGCACACACTCTTTCAGTTCTGCCCACAAATTTTCTATGGGATTGAGGTCAGGGCTTTGTGATGGCCACTCCAATACCTTGACTTTGTTGTCCTTAAGCCATTTTGGCACAACTTTGGAAGTATGCTTGGGGTCATTGTCCATTTGGAAGACCCATTCGCGACCAAGCTTTAACTTCCTGAGTGATGTCTTGAGGTGTTGCTTCAATATATCCACATCATTTTCCTCCCTCATGATGTCATCTATTTTGTGAAGTGCACCAGTCCCTCCTGCAGCAAAGCACGCCCACAACATGATGCTGCCACCCTCGTGCTTCACGTTTGGGATGATGTTCTTCGGCTTGCAAGCCTCCCCCTTTTTCCTCCAAACATAATGATGGTCATTATGGCCAAACAATTCTATCTTTGTTTCATCAGACCAGAGGATATTTCTCCACAAAGTATGATCTTTGTCCCCATGTGCAGTTGCAAACCGTAGTCTGGCTTTTTTATGGCGGTTTTGGAGCAGTGGCTTCTTCCTTGCTGAGCAGCCTTTCAGGTTATGTCGATGTAGGACTTGTTTTACTGTGGATATAGATACTTTTGTACCTGTTTCCCCCAGCATCTTCACAAGGTCCTTTGCTGTTGTTCTGGGATTGATTTGCACTTTTCGCTCCAAAGTACGTTCATCTCTAGGAGACAGAACGCGTCTCCTTCCTGAGCGGTATGACGGCTGCGTGGTCCCATGGTGTTTATACTTGTGTACTATTGTTTGTACAAATGAACGTGGTACCTTCAGGTGTTTGGAAATTGTTTCCAAGGATGAACCAGACTTGTGGAGGTCTACCATTTTTTTCCAGAGGTCTTTGTTGATTTCTTATGATTTTCCTGTGATGTAAAGCAAAGAGGCAGTTTGAAGGTTTGAAGGTAGGCCTTGAAATACATCCACAGGTACACCTCCAATTGACTCAAATTATGTCAATTAGCCTATCAGAAGCTTCTAAAGCCATTTTCTGCAATTTTCCAAGCTGTTTAAAGGCACAGTCAATTTAGTGTATGTAAACTTCTGACCCACTGGAATTGTGATACAGTGAATTATAAGTGAAATAATCTGTCTGTAAATTTTTTTTGAAAAATGACTTGCGTCATGCACAAAGTAGATGTCCTAACCGACTTGCCAAAACTATAGTTTGTTAACAAGAAATTTGTGGAGTGGTTGAAAATACAAGTTTTTATGTAAACTTCCGACTTCAACTCTAGCTGACATGTATAGTCGTGAGTCATCTGTATACATAGACACACAGGCTTTACTCAGAGCCAGTGGCAGGTCATTAGCAAAGATTGAAAAAAGTAAGGGGCCTAGACAGCTGCCCTGGGGAATGCCTGATTCTACCTGGATTATGTTGGAGAGATTGACATTAAAGAGCACCCTCTGTGTTCTCTTAGACAGGTAACTCTCAATCCACAATATAGCAGGGTGTGTAAAGCCATAAGAAATACTGTAAGTTTTTCCAGCAGCATACTATGATCGTTAATGTGAAAAGCCGCACTGAAGTCTAACAAAACAGCTCCCACAATATTTTTATTATGTATTTCTCTCAGCCAATCATCAGTAATTTGTGTAAATGCCATGCATGTGTAAGTGCCCTTTCTTATACACATTGACCTTCTGCCTTCTCCCTGACAGAGGGAGCTGTGAGGCAATCCCTACCCCCCAGCTAGCTCCCATGGAGGTGGATTACGATACGGCAGCTTGCTTCATATTTCACTACAGATCAAAGATAGCAGCTGATTGCACATTCAGAAAGGCAGATAATATTATCTCTATCTCACACTATTTCTCAACCCCTACAGGTTTGTAAAGTAGTGTAGAGTTCATTTATTTGTGATCTCTAGACATTTCCATTGAACGTGTGGCTTTAGCAAATAGACTGGGAAAGCCATATCAGTTCATTCAACAGTGTGCGTTTGTGTGTTTCTGTGTGTGTTACTCCAACATAACTGGTATTCTATCTGAAGGCCCATTGAACATATAACTACTAGAGAGAGAGAGAGAGAGAGAGAGAGAGAGAGAGAGAGAGAGGAGACAGTGTCTGAAATACAGTACATAGACAATGGTGAGGAAGCTGTGGACCTATAGTCCTTATACTGTACCATAGTCCTATACTGTACTATAGTCCTATACATGTAGTCCTTATACTGTCCTATAGTCCTTACTTATACTGTCCTATAGTCCTACACTGTCCTATAGTCATATACTGCACTATAGTCATTATACTGTCCTATAGTCCAATACTGTCCTATAGTCCTACACTGTCCTATAGTCATATACTGCACTATAGTCATTATACTGTCATATAGTCCTATACTGTCCTATAGTCCTTATACAGTCCTATAGTCCTTAGTCCTGAAGTGTTTGATATAGGACCTTAGAAAATACAAGTTGATTGACCCTGAATATGAAAGCATCTCTGCGATGCACTATATATTGTTCCTTGAAAGAGTAAATTAATGTCTGCAAAGAGTATTTCATGAAACTCAGACTATAATGCATTTCATGTATAATTCATATAATTTTGTAACAGTCAAAAGACTTGACCTTGGCTATTCAAGTTCAAGTTTTATGAAGGACATTCTTTGTACATGCTTTTCTAGAACTGCACTCGTCTTACCAAGTTGTTTCACAGTTCCTCTTGGCACGCTAAACCCAATCTGAGCCTAATTTATTTTAATTACATTTTGGTCACAACATCAACGTCTACTTATCCAAAGCTTCTTAGGGCCTAAAAACATGCAGTTATAGGGCTGAAGAACTCAGCATAAGTACATGTACAACATACAAAAATATATATCAAACAGTATATAACTCTTATTTAATGTTACATTTTGAATTTAATGTAATATCTTATGTTGTTCTTGTCTATTTGTATGTGGACCCCAGGAACAATAGCTGCTATTGGCAGCTAACGGGGATTCTCTCTCTCTCTCTCTCTCTCTCTCTCTCTCTCTCTCTCTCTCTCTCTCTCTCTCTCTCTCTCTCTCTCTCTCTCTCTCTCTCTCTCTCTCTCTCTCTCTCTCTCTCTCTCTCTCTCTCTCTCTCTCTCTATTAGGTGGTAGTTGTGGAATTGTTAGATTGCATGTTAGATATTACTGCACTGTCGGAACTAGAAGCACAAGCATTTCGCTACACTCACAATAACATCTGCTAACCATGTGTATGTGACCGATTTGATTTGAGGGTGAGCGCCTTTTGATGAGGTGCACTACCATAGCAACCAGCCAGGAAGGTACCAGAGTGAGTGTACATGCAGATCTCAGACATAGAGATAGTAGCTAAGAAAACACACAGGGGTTCCAGTGAGCTGCTGCATTACAACATGAGGAACAAACATCCTTTTCAGAAAGTAAACCTTTCATTGCAGAAAATCTGCTGGAAACGTGATTTCACACAGAGAGACACACTGTATTTATCTTGCCAAATTTGATGAGTGACCAGCAGCACACATTCGTAACTGCTATCTACGTTATTCCACATGCTTGTGGCATGTCAGGCAGGCTGTGGCAGGCTGAAATAGATACTGTCAATAAAACTATAGAGTGACTAGAGTGACTAGACAGAAGCGCTATGCCCTTCGGATGTAATAAATGTATCACTAGCCACTTTAAACGATGCCACTTTATATAATGTGTACATAGCCTATATTACTAATCTCATATGTATATACTGTCCTCTATACCATCTACTGCATCTTGCCTATGCCGGTCGGCCATCGCTCATCCATATATTTATATGTACATACTCGTATTCATTCCTTTACACTTGTGTGTATAAGGTAGTTGTTGTGAAATTGTTAGATACTTGTTAGATACTACTGCATGGTCGGAACTAGAAGCACAAGCATTTCGCTACACTCGCATTATCTGCTAACCATGTGTATGTGACAAATAAACATTTATTTGATTTGATTTGAACTAGCACTCACATTGATTCAGTTTTTAGTGTTCTGTGTCTACAGAAACTAGACAGGCTAGGGTTAGGGTTGAACCAGGATGTGGACATTAAACTAGGGTTAGGGTTGTGGTTAAGACTATGGTTAGGGTTGAACCAGGATGTGGACATTAAACTAGGGTTAGGGTTGAACTGGGATATGGACATTAAACTAGGGTTAGGGTTGAACTGGGATATGGACATTAAACTAGGGTTAGGGTTGAACTGGGATATGGACATGAAACTAGGATTAGGGTTGTGGTTAAGACTATGGCTAGGGTTGAACCAGGATGTGGACATTAAACTAGGGTTAGGGTTGTGGTTAAGGGTTATGATTGAACTGGTATGTGGACATGAAGCTAGGGTTAGGGTTGTGGTTAAGGGTTAGGGTTTAACCGGGATGTGGACCTGAAGCTACGGTTAGGGTACTGTCCCTAAAACCTACTGCCACGTCTGAATACCCGTACTTGTGTTCTAGATAGTAGTAATTTTGGATATGTGAAAATATCATGTTTTATAGTAGTGCATGTAGCTAGTGCCAACGACAGGCAGTATTTCTGTTTCATGTATTTGATAAAGGTATTTCAATACTTTCAATACCTATGTTGTCATTTGTATGAACTACATTTCATATGGCCTATTTTGTAATAATTTAATTCGAATTTTCTAATACAAATATTTACTTGCGAGTAGCAACATTCTCTGTAACGGTAACATAATCTCTTTACTTGCTATGACTGTGGTATATTCTTGTTAACCTTAGTTTAATACACTGACTGTATGACGCTCTGGATAAGAGTGTCTGCTAAATGACCAAATGTAAATGTAAAAATGAACATTTGCAAAGCAAGCACCAGCCAAGCTTCTGGGAGAGCGCGATGGTCCCCTTTTGATTAGTCATTAGTTATTATTATAACTCCACCTCTGGCAGCACAGTAGCCAGTAAATAATTGTAGATTTACAGGAAAAGGTACTGTATTCTTTTTATTTATTTTTACCTTTATTTAACCAGGTAGGCAAGTTGAGAACATGTTCTCATTTACAACTGCGACCTGACCAAGATAAAACATTCTGTGGGGTGGTACTGATTTACAGTAAATTACTGGCAGCACAGTAGCCAGTAAGTTACTGTATATTTACAGGACAAATAGAAAAAAATACAGTATGGTACTGTATTCTGTGGGGTGCAGCATTCTCAGTAATGGGTGCAACAAATGGGTGCAACAAATATAGCCTCTTACAAGGCATGCTTCAAAATATGTTAATGTGCCAGAGATTTACAGAAGCAGTATGCTGCCGCCCCAAAATAGACTATTAGAAAGGGTGGAAAAAGTACCCAATTTTCATACTTGAGTAAAAGTAAAGATACCTTAATAGAAAGAGACTCAGATAAAAGTGAAAGTCACCCGGTAAAATACTACTTGAGTAAAAGTCGGAAAGCATTTGGTTTTAAATATACTTAAGTTTCAAAAGTAAAAGTATAAATAATTTCAAATTCCTTATATAAAGCATACCATTTTCTTAGGTATTTTTTATTTAAGGATAGCCAGAGGCACATTCCAACACTCAGACATAATTTACAAACAAAGCAATTGTGTTAGTGAGTCCGCCAGATCAGAAGCAGAAGGGACGACCATGTTCTCTTGATAAGTCTGTGAATTTGACCATTAACAAGTACTTTTCAGTGTCAGGGAAAAGTACAATAATTTCTTTATGAATGTAGTGAAGTAAAAGGTGTCAAAAATATAAATAGTAAAGTAAAGTACAGATACCCCACAATATACGTAAGTAGTACTTTAAAGTATTTTTACTTAAATACTTTACTCCACTGTATGAAAATAAGGCCCATGCAGTAGAAACAGGAAGAGAAGTGCCATCCTAACCAGTTCAGAGAGCCCATTGATTTACAGTAGCGAGAGTAGGTTAGCCTGGGTATATGGCTGGAACCAGAGGGACCAATCTAATAAGGAGGTACAGCATGCTGTGTGTTAAGAACAGTGGTGTACCTACTATAATAAGATATGGAGGGATATTTTGGAGAGAGAGAGAGAGATAAAGAGAAATTGGGGTGGCTGCAGCTCTCTCTCTCTCTTTTCTCTCTTTTTTCTCTTTCTTTAATCCTTCATCCCTCTCTCCTGGGCCACTCAGAGGAGGAGAAACTATATTATAAAACTCCTTGAGGCAGAGATTAGCATCTCCAGTCGCTAGCGCTCACCGCTAATGCTGGAGAGAGGCTGGGTGCACTGAGGGTCATGTGGTTGATACACAGGCAAAGAGGGCGGGTAGTCACTAGAAGGCCATGCTGGAAAGGATGATATTGTTATCAGAACTATGTGAAGTAGGGTTTAGAGTTAGGGTTGTGGTTGAGGGTTATGGTTGAACAGGGTTGTAGACATCAAACAGCTTGAGACAGGGCTTTCTCCCATAGAGCTACATTTTTATGGAATGGTCTGCCTATCCATGTGAAAGACACAGACTCTGTCTCGACCTTTATGTCATTACTGAAAATTCATCTCTTTAGTAGGTTCTATGATTGAGTGTTGTCTAGCCCAGGGGTGCGAAGATGAATGGCAAGGAGTGATGATCCGTCCTGTCTCTGCTTGGCCGGCTCTGGGATTCTCTGCCTCACTGGCTTACTAGTGCTCTTCCATGCCTTCCCTAGGAAGGGTGCGTCACCTTGTGCCTGTCGGGGGGCTAGAGTCAGTCTGTCATATCTAGTGTCCTGTGTGACTTAAGTACGCTCCCTCTAATTCTCCTATCTCTCTCTGTCTCCACTCCCGGAGGACATGAGCCCCAGGACCATGCCTCAGGACTACCTGGCCTGATGACTCCTGACTGTCCCCAATCCACCTTGTCGTGTTGCTCCTCCAGTTTCAGCTGTTCTGCCTAAGGCTATGGAACCCTGACCTGTTCACAGGACATGCTACCTTGTCCCGGACCTGCTGTTTTCGACCCTCCCTCCCTCTCTCTATCTCCCTCTCCCTCTCCACCGCTCTTGCTGTCTCAACCTCTGAATGCTTGGCTATAAAAAGCCAACTGACATTTACTCCTGAGGTAATTAATACTGCTGGTCATCTGTGAACGTTTGATCCTCTTTTAGAAGATCTGGGCTTAATGGTCATATACTGTTATAATCTCCACCCGGCACAGCCAGAAGAGGACTGGCCACCCCTCACAGCCTGGTTCCTCTCTAGGTTTCTTCCTAGGGAGTTTTTCCTAGCCATTGTGCTTGTACATCTGCATTGCTTTCTGTTTGGGGTTTAAGGCTGGGTTTCTGTAAAAGCACATTGTAACAGGACTTTATACATACATTTGGTTTGATTTTGATTTGATTTGATGAAGCTAGGGTTACAAGGAATCCAAACCGGTCACGTTACATGTGTGAGTATTTCAAAATAAATGTACACATACATGTTATTCAATCATTTTATCCACACTGATCATGCACTTAAGCATGGGTCTGCGATGCCAAATGCTAAAATAGAACTTGGTTCTATTTAAGACGCTCGACGCGCAGCAAGTCCAGCATTTCCCATCTCCTTATTGGTTTTCACAAAGATACAACCTCACATCGTTGTATGAAAGACAACGAGGAGATATTAATCAAAGATAATTAACTAAAAACTAACTAGGTTTACCTTTTTATGTGTGGATTAATCGTTGGAGCAGAGAAACATAACATTTTTGTTTGATCCGGGTCAAAATTCTACAAAGAACCACCTAAAAAGGGGATCAATGTTCATCACCCAGGACAAACTGCTAGCAGCCGCTATCTAGCACATCCATGGATGTTTCATGTGTTTTTATACCTGTCCCCAAATTAATATACAGAGGAGGAGGTTTACATACAGGAGGTTTACATACACCTTAGCCAAATACATTTAAACTCAGTTTTCACAAATTTAATCCTAGTAAATATTCCCTGTCTTAGGTCAGTTAGGATCAGCACTTTATTGTAAGAATGTGAAATGTTAGAATAATAGTAGAGAGAATGATTTATTTCAGATTTTATTTCTTTCATCACATTCCCAGTGGGTCAGAAGTTTACATACACTCAATTAGTATTTGGTAGCATTGCCTTTAAATTGTTTAACTTGGGTCAAATCTTTCAACCAGGATGTGGCCATGAAGCTAGGGTTAGGGTTGTGGTTGAGGGTTAGGGTTGAAACAGAATGTGGACATGAGTGCTAGGGTTAGGGGTACGGGTTGAGTGAGGTCATGTCTTCTCTAGCATGGCCTGATAGTGTTCAATCCTTTCAAGCATGGCCAGATAGTCATAACTGGAAGAGAGATATGAATTTCCTGTGCATTAGAATGTGAGAAAGCCAGAACAGAACAGAATCTGTTATCTAAAGCCGGGTGTACACTACACAATATTGGCACCGATTTAGCTGTCCCAGACAAGTTTTTGAGATCGGAGACAAAATCCCCATGTCGTTGCCAACTCAGAATGAGCGACCCCCACCGTCACTCATTTAATGTGAGCGGGTCAGAGACACAATCTGAGGGCTATCGATCTCGTCTTTTAGCAGTCCCAGACACTCCGATATTTTCAAATATGTTTTAATTTATCGGCACAAAATCAGTAATGCTCTTCTAGTGTGAGCCAAGTTCTGAGAACGGTGATCAGCAATAGCCAATAAGAGCTCGGCAGAGAAGAAGCCAGTGAGATGATGATGTTGTGTAGTTAACATCATCCCTGTAGCAGGAGCAATGAGGGCGACAGGTAGCCTAGTGGTTACAGTGTTGGACTTGTAACCGAGAGGTTGCAAGATCAAATCCCTGAGCTGACAAGGTAGAAATCTGTTGTTCTGCCCCTGAACAAGGCAGTTAACCCACTGTTCCTAGGCCGTCATTGAAAATAAGAATTTGTTCTTAACTGACTTGCCTAGTTAAATAAATAAAAAATAAAATGACTGCTACTAGTATGCATTTGTACTTGCCTTTAACCAAAAACAAAGTGTCAAATTGTTCAAACCTCTGAAGTTCACAAGCAATGTTATTCAATTCAAAACGTTGGCTAGATATTTCAACTTTGTATGGAAAGCGTGAATGTCTAACTGAAAACGTTTATGAGGCTGCACTGAGCGTTAAATCTAATCACATCATTACATGCGTGTAATGTGTGACCCCCTGTCTGTGCCAGATGGTTTAGTCTGTGACCCCCTGTCTGTGCCAGATGGTTTAGTCTGCACACCACTACGTTGGCAAGACAAACAAAACTAGAGGAAATATGGTCGCTTAATGTGAGAGGCTCAGCGATGTTAGGATTTTGTGTACACCCGGTTTAATGGAAGTAGGACAGGGACAGACGTGGCCTATGTGGTCCAGCACTGGGTTTCAGCATGCGAACACGCGCACACACACACACACACACACACACACACACCGGGCGGGAGTGCGCGCACACACCTTTACATAATGCACCAGCCTCTCCTCCTCGTTGACTTTGTAGGTCTCGACTCCGTACTCTTTAGCCAATCGGAGAATCCGATTCTGTGTAGGCCCGATGTAGGCCCCACCCAGGTCAACATACTTAGTCTGCTCATTCTGGAGAGAGAAAGAGAGAGGGGGGGAGAGAGAGACAGAGAGAGGGCGGGAGGGAGGGAGGCACGGAGGGAGGGAAGGGAGGGAGGGAGAAACAGAGAGAGAAGGCGGGAGGGAGGGAGGCACGGAGGGAGGGAGGCACGGAGGGAGGGAGAAAAGAGAGAGAGGGTTCATCCGACAAGAAGTGGACAATCCTAATCCCAGTGATCAATTTAGTTTAAATCTATAACCAAATTAGTTGCTTGAAAATGCTTTACGTTATAACAAAAGTAAAGCTGCATCTAGAGAGGGACCTGGTACTGTCATCAGAGAGAAAACTGGATTCTTATAGGGATTACAATATGACTGGCACTTTGCCTTTGGTCTGACTGAGGTCTTACTCGTATGGTGAAGGTCCGTCCACCAACCCGATCTCTAGCTTCCAGAACCACAGGACTCAGCCCTTTCTCCTTCAACAGCTTAGCTGCACTCAGACCTGAACGAGACGAAGAGTGGACAGAGAGAGAGGGAGAGGTTTGTGTAAACATGCCAGCTGAACATCTAATGTTGATGAAATTAAGAAACATTTTGTGTAAACAATCCAAGTTTGAACATAAATTATTTTGGTATGTCTCTCCCCTCCATATCCCCTCTCTCGTCCTCCCCCTGTGTTTGTCCTGTTGTGTAAAACAGGAGAGGATAGCCCAGTGATATAGCAGGCTGTGATACAGTATGTGTCTGTGAGAAAACAGAAGGCCAGAGGTGGAATAATCTCCAGAAATCTGTCTAAAATGTTATGTTTTGGTGCTGCTAGGGTGGCTAATTGGTGACCTTTTTACTGAAGAATGCATTTGTTTTTATGATTGTGTTTTGTAAGTTGATGATGGAACATTTTGTATTTTGTATTTGTGAATGTTGTAAATTTGTATTGGTTGTGTAAATCAAATCAAATCGAAGTGTATTGATCGTGTACACAGTTTAGCAGATGCTATAGCGGGTGCAGCGAAATGCATATGTTACTAGCTCCTAACAATGCAGTAAAATGTCAGACAAGTACACAAATAATCACCAATTTAAAAATGTTGTGATAAAGAGACAAACACACACTAACTGATCCCCTGCTCATTTCAAAATCAAGGTAGTGTAGAGAGCAGAAAATAGCTGAAGACCTTCACATCCACACACACACACACACACACACACACACACACACACACACACACACACACACACACACACACACACACACACACACACACACACACACACACACACACACACACACACACACACACACACACACACACACACACACACACACACACACACACACACACACACACACACACAGAGGGAGGTCCCCATCTGTAGTTAAGTGACTTACTTCATCTGCAATTGACCTACAAGCCTCTACCCCTAACCACTTCTCCATGCATCATCAATCTCATCAAAAATGAATAAATCACACAATATAATGTTCCCTCATAGTAGCGCATTACATGGGTAATAGGGTGTAATTTGAGACACAACCTAAGACAGTACTTTATATCTATCAGTCCAAGCTAAACACATTTTGTCTCCACAGATAGAATGGGCTGTTTCCCCTACACTCGTAGAAAAAAAGGGTTACAAAATGGTTTTTACGGTTGTCCCCATTGTACTGTATAACCTTTTTTGGTTCTAGGTAGAACCCTTTTGGGTTCAATATAAAATCCTCTATGGAAAGGGTTCTACATGGAACCCAAAAGGGTTCTACCTGAAACCAAAAAGGGTTCTTCAAAGGGTTGTACTATGTGGACAGCTGAAAAACCCTTTGAGGTTCTAGATAGCATCTTTTTTTCTAAGAGTGTACCACTCAACAGTCAGCACACTCCCAGTCCAAACCATAAAGAACAAGCTCATAGCAGTCACTTTGTCTTGTTTTGTTTCTTGCTTTTCAATAGTGTTTTCAATCGGGTTTTCAATTGTGTTTTCAATAGGGTTTTCAATAGGGTTTTCAATAGTGTTTTCAATGGGGTTTTCAATGGGGTTTTCAATAGGGTTTTCAATAGGGTTTTCAGTAGAGTTTTCAATAGGGTTTTCAATAGGGTTTTCAATAGTGTTTTCAATAACGTACTAGATTCAAAAGCAGAGGTGTCCACTGTCCAACACTCCTCCTGGAGAGATACCCATCAGCAGGATCATTTGGCCAATGGTTGCTTGTTTGTTATTGTAGTATGACTGAATGATACTTAGCTACAGAGGTAGTATGGGCCTTTCTCATCACCATAGTGACCCCAAGGCCATCTCAGTCTAGAGCTTGATTCAATAAGACATTACATTTCACACATGTAATTTCAGCTGAAGCTAGGCGAGGTCACACAGGCACAATCACGCACGCAGACAAGCACACACACACATACTTGAAGGATTAGGCACAATGGAGCCTCTGGCCTTTGTCAGTCGAGCAGGCATTCAGACAGAAGACACACAGGCAGCAGTGTCCCAGTGCCAAGGATCCATTCAGAATGTCTCAGTACACACACATATGACAAACAAAAAAAAGGATTCCTGGAAAGTGTGCTTTGCAGCAGGTGGTAAAACACAGCACAAAAATCCTAAACAGAAATTGTGTGTGTGTGCACAACTTGTCACATCCAAAGGGCACTTTATAATGCTCTGATACAATGGAGGTTTTAGTTTGTCCAGTGAATACAGTGTATTACATTCTCTCCTACTGGGAGAAGTGTGGATATTCACCCCAAGACACTGCTCTACATACTGCATGGAAAAGCTAACAAGAGCTGAGGCTAACAGGAGGTAACTAGAGGAGAGGGAGGTAGTGTGTGAGGGTAAAGGAGAGGGAGGTAAAGGGTGTAGAGAGGGTAGAGATGGAGGAGTCAAATAGAGAGAACGAGAAAGTGAGAGATGGACTTGATAAAGAAAGATTCATCTCCACGGTCTGTGTTGCGATCTCTCAATAGGAGCTCCCATCTGTCTAAATGTTCACATGCTCCCTCTCCATCCCTCTATCCCTCCCTTCGTTTATCCCTCCATCTCTCCAGAGCAGCCTGGAAAGCTGCCAGGGTTTATATTGGTTTAAGCATACTTGTCATGCATTACCACACACACACACACACACACACACACACACGCACACACACAGGGGAGTACTACTTCTTTTAAGTAAATTGATGCTATTAGGTGTTCTCTATCCAAAGGTCAGACAAGCGCAATTGTCCAAAACAAAAACAAGCTCTGACTGTTTAATCTTGTTGTTTATGTCGACAGCACTCTGGAAAAACAAGATAACTCCAGGGGTAAAGTTTTGCTTTGATCAAAAACCCATTTGGGGTATACTCTTACTCAGAAGAAATTTATGAATATAAAATAAGGATACAGTCAGAGGATTTCTTTGTTGCTCAGTTCCATTTGGAGAGAGGCCATTTGTCTGGCTGGGACGAGACAACAATGAGTGTGTTATAAAATACATGAAATGAAATGAGCAGCTGAGCATCTAAGAATATTATGGACACATGCAGTCTGTCTGATGCCTTATTTCTAGCTGAAAAGAGAGAATAGAGAGAGAGAGAGAGAGAGAGAGAGACAGAGAGAGAGAGAGAGAGAGAGAGAGAGGGAGGAGGCTGAGAGAGGCAGATTCTCTGAAAGATTAAGGGAAGTGATAAATAAATAACTGTGATAAATGGTATATCAAAATTGCCCTGCAATATGGCCAATTTGTGTTTCCCTTTTTACTTGGAAGTAGAGACATTGATTCCAGTCCACAAAAAAAACTCAACAATGCAGTGATTAATGCTGGTATAGCTTAATTCCCAGTTAAACTATAAGAGACACTATTGTGAAGTCCTGAGATAGGGTTGGTTGGTTAGGTTTAGGATTGGTGTATAGGGCTGGTTGGTTAGGATTAGGATTGGTGTATAGGGCTGGTTGGTTAGGATTAGGAT
>QNTS01007297.1:20375-52496 GCA_003317085.1 Hucho hucho
TTAGGATTGGTGTATAGGGCTGGTTGGTTAGGTTTAGGATTGGGGTATAGAGCTGGTGTTGGAGTAGAACGTGGAGTGGTGCTGGGTTGTTCAGTCTCCACTTTGGAGCATGGAGAATATAGGGCGAATGGCACTAAAGGGAGTGTGCTCTCTTCACGACTGTGCAGGTGTGTGTGGACCATGTTAAGTCCTTAGTGACACAAACCTACATACACACACGCCAATGATCAGCTCTCAACCTGTTCCACAACAGCCCGTCAATGTGGATGGGGGCGTGCTCTCCCCTCTTTCTCCTATAGTCCACGATCAGTTCCTTGGTTTTGCTGACGTTGAGGGAGAGGTTATTGTCCTGGCACCACACTGCTAAGTCTCTGACCTCCTCCCTGTAGGCTGACTCATCGCCTTCTGTGATTAGGCCTACCACTGTCGTCAGCAAACTTGATGATGGTGTTGGAGTCGTGCGCCGCCACGCAGTTGTGGGTGAACAGAGAGTACACACCCCTGAGGGGGCCCCGTGTTGAGGGTCAGCGTTGTTGCCTACCCTCACCACCTGGGGCTGACCCGTCAGGAAGTCCAGGATCCAGTTGCAGAGGGAGGGATTCTGTCCCAGGGTCCCTAGCTTGGTGATGAGCTTGGGGGGCACTATTGTGTTGAACGCTGAGCTGTAGTCTATGAACAGCCTTCTCACATAGTTATTTCCCCTCTTGTCCACGTGGGAGAGGGCAGTGTGAAGTGAAAATGAGATTGCGTCATCTGTGGATCTGTTGGGGCGGTACGCGAATTGGAGTGGGTCTACAGTAAGGTTTCTGGGATGGTGTTGTTGATGTGTATCATGACCAGCCTTTCAAAGCACTTCATAAATACAGATGTGAGTGCTACAGGTCGATACTTATTTAGGCAGGTTACCTTGGAGGTCTTGGGAACAGGGACAATGGTGGTCAGCTCATCCAGCCTCGTTTCAGTAAGACATATAATATTGCAGCTTTCCTCTCATAGGAGACTATCGAACGAAGCTCATCCATCTTATTCTCCAGTGACTGGACATTTGTCAATAGAATGGAGGGGAGCGCCATTCAGTTTCTCTTCGCCTCAATTTCACCAGGACTCCACCTTGTCTCCCACGTTTATGCCTGCTGTGTTTTGGTAGCCCATGGAACAAAGGAATAGGGTCCGGTATGAACAGTGGAACAGCGGAGTCAGAGTTGAAGTTGTATTTAAGTCAAAATCAAGGTTAGTAACTGTCGATCTGATGTCCAGAAGTGTTTGGCGGTCATATGTGATAATAGTATGGTCTTTCTGTACAAAGAATTGAAAGATATACACGATAAAAGTCGTCACTAAATAGCAAAGTTGGGTTGGAACTCGTAAGATGTCGCCCTTCTCCGTCGGCGCCATCTTGTCATCTTGTTGTTTGTGTTGCACTGGTTGTCATTTTCTCATGGCAACGGGCCACACATCTTGCTGCTGTGATTGCACACTGTGGTATTTCACCTAACAGATATGAGAGTTTATCAATGTTTGATTTGTTTTCAAATTATTTGTGGGTCTGTATGATCTGTGGGATATAAGTATCACTAAGGTGGTCAAACATTTGGCAGGAGATTAGGAAGTACAGCTCAGTTTCCACCTCATTGTGTGGGCAGTGTGCACACAGCCTATCTCTACCCCTGTTTATTCTCATCTTTCTCATTCTCTATCTGTCGTTATCTCTCTCCTTATCTCCTTCTCTGTCTCTCCCCATCCAGCCTCTCCTCTCTCCGCCCAGCACCTTCAGGCAGTAGCTGACCTGATTGTGTGGTGGTTTCTCTCTAATGTTAGTGAAGGGAGAAATCCAGACAGCTCTTTCTACTCTCACTGTCTGCATCTGCATAGCAAGATGAAAAAAATAATGTGATGGAAAAAAAAAAAAATAAGTGAAATGTCACATGTAAAGCATTCCAAAAACATGTTTTCACATGATTTCACGTGACATTTTTGGTTTCAACATTTGATAACATGAAACTACACTGTATGCCATTGCTGTTAATTTTACGGTAAATTGTACAGTCATTATACAGTACATTTATACATTAATAGGACACTGTTTTAGTGGGCAGGCACAAGCTACGGACAACGATTAGTGGCAGTGGGGTTATGGTATGGGCAGGCATAAGCTACGGACAATGATTAGGGCCTAATTCATTTATTTCAATTGAGTGAAATTGTTGCATGTTGCCTTTCGATTTTTGTTCAGTATATTTTCTACAACTGAACTGTATTTTGTCAGTAAATATACAACAATTAACAGTATTCAGGAAGTACACAGAAATTCCAATATCGGAAAAAGATGTGGAATTTAAATTTGGTTTACTTTCTGAATTGACTGGAACTTAAATGGAATTGACTTAACATTGGTTAGCACACTTTGGATGCAACCACACCTGGGATTTGAAGTCACAACCTCTTAAATGACAGCAACCTAAATGTCCTGCTTCGCCACCAGGTCTGTGGCTATGATAGAGATTGTGTACAAAAGCTGAAGAACACCCGCATAGCTGGTGTTTTGGCGGTGTCAGAGGTGTGCATTAGAGCTGTCAAATCAGTGAGCGGCTGCTCGTGTTGGTTATTGTCACGAAGCCACACTACTTAAGTTAGAAGTTCAGAACGAGAAAGTGTAGGCTATATAGAAATAATAACACTCAAATTGAAAATCATTAAAGGATTTATATCAGCCTTATCAAGGTGTAGATTACATATCACAATCCAACTTGTAAACAAGGCTGCATGGGACTTCTGCCCTAAGTGTGCGTAAAGGCTTCTTGGGATTTGAACTTGCAACCCTTTTGGTTTGGAGTGCATTAATGCCTCAGCAGTGCCACCAGATGGTTATTTGTTACCAAGAACATATAGTAGATGTTGTGGTGGCAGCTGCAGAGAAGTATTTGGGTATACGAGATTTAACTTCCGAAGAGTTAGAGGGCTACATAAATAGATAAGTTAGCCTATTAACCACGTATTGACTGACTTGTGATCATTGCCCTTGCAATGAATTGAATTGACATTCCCAGCCTTAGTTACATTAGTCTGTTTTTATCCAAAATATTGAGCAATTGAAACTGAATCTGTCACGACTTCCGCCGTTGGGTTGTTTAAATAAACGACAAAGTTTATTACCCAGTTTTGCTCTCCTGCGCCTGACTTCTCTGCAACCTGTTACGCAATCCCTACAGAATCCCACACCCCACTATGGAGTCAGCAGGAGCAGGTGCCTCAGGAGTAGGAGTGGAGGAGAGCATGCGGCGATGCTTCAACATCTTGGCGCCACCATGGACCGCGTTGTCCAGACCATGGACCATTGGGAGAGACAGGGAGTTTCTCCAGCGCCTCTACCCGTACAACCAGGGTCTCCACCTAACGGCTCTCCTTCACCCGGCCCCAGTGGGATTCGTCTCGCCCTTCCCCGGGAGTACGACGGGACAGCTGCACGCTGCCAGGGGTTCTTGCTACAATTAGACCTCTACCTGGCAACCGTCCATCCGGCTCCTTCGGGCCGTGAGAGGGTGTCCGCCCCCGTCTCGTGCCTCTCAGGGAAAGCCTTGGAGTGGGCCAACGCTGTGTGCGAGGAAGGAGATGCGGCGCTGGACCACTTCGAGGATTTCACCCGCTGTTTCCCGGGCAGTCTTTGACCATCCACCCGAGGGTAGAGCGGCGGGTGAACGTCTCTTCCATCTGAGGCAGGGGATGAGGAGCGCCCAGGAGTTCGCCATGGATTTTCGGACCCTGGCCGCTGGCGCGGGATGGAACGACAGGGCCCTGATTGACCATTATCGCTGCAGTTTGCGCGAGGACGTCCCGCGGGAGTTGACCTGCAGGGACACCATCCTCACTTTTGACCAGCTGGTGGACCTGTCCATTCGGTTGGATAACCTGCTGGCTACCCGCGGATGTCCAGAGCGGGCTCTGTCGGTTCCATCCCCCTGCACCACCGCTCCGGAACCCATGGAGCTGGGAGGTGCTGTGCGCAGGGAGACTGGAGGAGGTTCAGTCTCGTGCACCAACTGTGGCCGCAGAGGTCACACTGCCGGTCGGCGCCGGGTCAGTTCCTCTGGGGATCGAGGCAGCAGGCAGGGTACTCTGGCGTCATCCCAGGTGAGCCGGCACCATTCTCACCCAGAGCCCTCTGTTGCACACTTGTTTTTGTATGTTACTTTTTCTGAGTTTTCCCCACATAAGGCGCTCGTCGATTCAGGCGCGGCTGGGAATTTTATAGACAGATCGTTCGCCCTTAGTTTAGGGATTCCTATTGTTCCCGTGGATGTGCCCTTCCCCGTTCAGGCCTTAGATAGTCGACCTTTAGGGTCAGGGTTGATCAGGGAGGTCACAAGGAGAAGATCAGTCTCTTCCTCATTGACTCTCCTGCGTCTCCCGTAGTGCTAGGTCTACCCTGGTTAGCTTGTCATGACCCCACTGTTTCTTGGCAACGGAGGGTTCTCACGGGGTGGTCGCGAGAGTGCTCGGGGAGGTGTTTAGGGGTTTCCGTGGGTGATCCTACGGTGGAAAGTCCAGATCAGGTCTCCACCGTGCGCATTCCCCCTGAGTATGCCGATTCGGCTCTCGCCTTCTTCTTCTCAATTACCACCCCATCGACAGTGTGATTGTGCGATAAATCTCCTGGCACTTCCCAGGAGTCAGGTGTATCCCGTGTCACAGGAGACGGCGGCTATGGAAACATATGTCTCCGAATCCCTGCGTCAGGGGTACATTCGGCCCTCCACTTCACCCGACTCCTCAAGTTTCTTTTTTGTGAAGAAGAAGGAGGGAGGTCTGCGCCCGTGTATTGACTATCGAGGTCTAAACCAGATCACGGTGAGGTATAGTTACCCGCTACCGCTCATTGCCACAGCGATTGAGTCAATGCACGGGGCTTGCTTCTTCACCAAACTAGATCTCAGGAGCCCTTACAATCTGGTGCGTATCCGGGAGGGAGATGAGTGGAAGACGGCGTTCAGTACGACCTCAGGGCATTCTGAGTACCTCGTCATGCCGTCCTGGTTGATGAATGCTCCATCAGTCTTCCAAGCCTTTGTAGACGAGATTTTCAGGGACCTGCACGGGCAGGGTGTAGTGGTGTATATCGATGACATTCTGATATACTCCACTACACGCGCCGAGCATGTGTCCCTGGTGCACAGGGTGCTTGGTCGATTGTTGGAGCATGACCTGTACGTCAGGGCTGAGAAGTGCCTGCTCTTCCAGCAGTCCATCTCCTTCCTAGGGTATCGCATTTCCACCTCTGGGGTGGAGATAGAGAGTGACCGCATTTCAGCCATGCGTAATTGGCCGACTCCCACCAGGGTAAAGGAGGTGCAGCGGTTTCTAGGGTTTTCCAACTACTACCGGAGGTTGATCCAGGGTTTTGGTCAGGTAGCGGCTCCCATTACTGCTTAAGGGGGGTGCGGTGTGGTGCGTTTGCAGTGGTCGGCTGAGGCGGACAGGGCTTTTGGTCACCTGAGGGCTCTGTTTACCTCGGCTCCCGTGCTGGCCCATCCGCATCCCTCTTTGGCGTTCATAGTGGAGGTGGACGCGTCCGAGGCTGTGATAGGAGCCGTGCTCGCACAGCGCTCGGGTACGCCACCGAAGCTCCGCCCCTGTGCTTTCTTCTCGAAGAAGCTCAGCCCGGCGGAGCGAAACTATAACGTGGGGCACCGAGAGCTGTTGGCTGTTGTCAAGGCTCTGAAGGCGTGGAGACATTGGCTTGAGGGGGCTAAACACCCTTTTCTCATCTGGACTGACCACCGCAATCTGGAGTACATCCGGGCAGCGAGGAGACTGAACCCTCGCCAGGCAAGGTGGGCCATGTTTTTCACCCGTTTTGTTTTCACCCTTTCCTACAGACCAGGTTCCCAGAACGTCAAGGCAGACGCACTGTCCCGGCTGTATGACACAGAGGAGCGGTCCATGGATCCTACCCCCATCCTCCCGGCCTCCTGCCTAGTGGCGCCGGTAGTGAGGGAGCTGGACACGGACATTGAGCAGGCGTTATGTGCAGAGCCTGCTCCGCTCCAGTGTCCCGCTGGTCTTCTGTACGTTCCGTCTGCTGTCCGTGACCTGTTGATCTATTGGGCCCACACGTCACCCTCCTCTGGTCATCCTGGGATCGGTCGGACGGTGTGCTGTTTGGTTGGGAAGTACTGGTGGCCTACCTTGGCCAAGGACGTGAGGGTTTATGTTTCCTCCTGCTCGTTGTGCACTCAGTGTAAGGCTCCTAGGCACCTACCCAGAGGGAAGCTACACCCCTTACCCGTTCCACAGCGGCCTTGGTCACACCTGTCAGTGGATTTCCTGACCGATCTTCCCCCCCTCACAGGGAAACACCACGATCCTGGTCGTTGTGGATCGGTTCTCTAAGTCCTGCCGTCTCCTCCATCTGCCCGGTCTCCCTACGGCCCTACGTTTTTGCTTTAACCGACCTTGATGACCAGGTGTGTTGAATTTAGGCAACCACTGAACTGATCAACTGGCTCAGTTGGTCAGGTGTGGTGCCTAGTTGGAACAACATCCTGCAGTACCTGTGGCACTCCAGGAACAGAGTTGCCTACCCCTGATGTGTACTCTATGTCAAGTGTCCTTGAGCACTGCTAGTTTTATGTTGATGTTATATTGGTGGTGATAATTGGACAATTATTGTTTTGATTCTGGGCAGCTTTTAGCAAAGTGCAGAAATGCATTATTGCCAATAAGTCCGTGGCCAAATCTTTTTCATGCTCGAAGATCTGGTGTTATAGCTGCACTGTAGCAGGATGTTTCAGGTTGTTAGTGACCAAGAGGTTTTTATTTCAAATCCCATGTGTTGTTACAGTACAAAATTATAGATTTTTTTTCACCGTAACTAGACAAAAACCTCCAGGGGACCATGACAGAACGTTCTAAAAATGTCCTTGGGGATGTCCCTGGAGCAAACCGAGAACTAGACAAAACCTGCAGGGGACCATGACTGTTTCAAACTTAATTAACGTAAATTATTCCTTTCAAAGAAAAATATTCTAAATTACATTTGACAACTGGGTTTTCAAATGATGTCACGTGTAGTTTCAAGTTATCACATATAGAAATGTTGCATTCACATTTATTTCACATTAATTTCACATTAGCTCATGTTCTCACGTTGTCACGTGTAGTTTTATGTTATCATATGTTGCTTCACATGTCATCACATGTTATCACATTAACTTCCCATTAAATCAAATGTGATTTTATGAGGTCACACCCGATCACGTGTTCACATGTGAAATTCATGATTTTTTCCCGTAAGGGAGCAGTTGGCTAAACAGATCCAAGACAGGGCTAGACACAAGATCATAGGAGTTGCTACGGCATTGTCTTACAAGGGCCACTCATGCACAAGCTTCTGCACACTGGTGTACTTGTAACTGCTTACAGTTTGACACTTGTTTTCTTTTAACCTGGCAGGATTACTAAAGACAGCCAGCTGTGTGTGTGTGTGAACCTCAAAACATGTCAAAAGAGTGAGATGAGACTATTCTCCCAGATAATGTGGAATGTTCTTTCTCTGGGCTCTGCCAACACAGAACAACGACACAAAACAAAAATCCAATACCAACAACACAACAAGAGGACATTCTGCCACTGTCCTTAGGCCCTAAAATGCTGTGTATCGATCCGGCAGAGAGGAGACATTTACAAGACGTACGGAAATCACATTTCCGCTGTCTCATGTTCTAAGGGCTCAGACAGTGATTGCCTTTTCAGATCTATCAAACAAAGCAGCTGTATCGAAAAGCAATTATAAGGAGGAGATGTGTGAAATTGCATGTTAAACAGGTCATGTCCGCAGGGTGGTGAGAGAGAGAAAGAAAGAGAGAGAGAGAAGGAAGATGGGAAGAGACGAGGAAGATGGGAAGAGACAAGAAAGGGAGGGAGTGTGTGAGAGAAAGAGGGAGGGAGAGAAAGGGAGAGTCGGAGAGAGAGACCGATGGAGAGACAGCAAGAGAGAGAGATGAGCCTCTCTTCCTTACATTCTTAGAAAAAAGGGTTCCAAAAGGGTCCTTTGCAGAGGGATAAGGTTCTACCAAGAACCGTATTCATCTGAACAAAGGTTCTTCATAAGGCAAAGGATTCTACTTAGAACCGTTTTTGGAAGAAAGGGTTCTTAAACAATCCTTTGGAAGGAAATAATGATATGTTGGAAGGCAAGAAGTGTTGATTCAGAAGCAGCCTCCCCACCCCCAGCATGCTCTATTGAAGGTTGATTTTCAGAATATTTTGTTTCAATATCTGTGTTTTTGCATGTACATTGACTGGTTGATTAGTCTTGTGCTACACAAACATAAATAACATAGCTCCGTTTTTTTTTTTAACTAATACAATCTGTTAGTTGGACTTAGAGTATGCCCCGTTACTGAGATGGTTGTTCCAGTTAGATGATTGATGTAGTCTAAGTAATCAGTCTTCCCTACCCTGGCAGTCATTCTGAATGAAAACGGGTGTGGGTGATTAAGAGTTCCAATCGTTAGATATCCTTACTCTGGCTGGGTCCCAATAGGAAATACACATCACTTTGCAAGCATAATGGGACTTGCAGGCTTGATGTGGCCAGGTATTTCCTAACACCACTGTGTTAGAGTATAACTAGCCCGTCAAAGAATGGCCTTATGATATATGTAATGTATACTGTCCTACAAAGGCAAAATGCAGTAACTACACTTTTGGTAAAAATGGAGTTAAAACTGAAATCAGGCTTTGTAGTATCTGTTTTATCTTATGACAAAGTGTACTGGTTCAATTATGTTCTGTTTCAGAGAAAATGGAGTGTGAAATTTGCAGTAACTACAAAATCCAAGTAAAAACTGAGGCAAACAGCAATAACTGAAGTTACTGCACTTTGTTCCACCTTGTTTTGACTGCAGTTACCCGCATTGCCATACAAAGGCAAAGAACCGTAACTACGCAAACAGTGAAACGGAGAAAAATGGCTTTAAAGTTTATTTGCTGCCCATCCAAATATGTTGTAGACACGTAATAATGTATTATCTCACTATGAAGTAATTGTCTATGCATATCAACCATGACCACTGATTTGACCTATGACAATGACCATACAAAGTCCAACAGGAAAAAAAAAACAAAGTTGGATAAAGACATTTACATTGTAGATACTGCACAAAGTTAAGTACAAACATTCTGCTTGATGAAATAGTCCTTACCTTATGGTTGAAAAAAATGCTTGAGGGCTACTACAATACAACATTAAAAACATGAAAATATAACTACATAAAACCATTAAATACAGTTGAAATGTAGTTAGAACTCACACATCAAACAGAAAACCAACAAGAAAGTTGGATAAACACATTTAGATTGAAGATACTGCACTTTATCTTTGCATCACCCATATAGTTGTTTAAGGTCATACAAAGGCAGAGTGCAGAATCTGTATTTTAGGGGTCATAGGTCAAATCAGTGGTCATGGTTGATATGCACAAAAAAAAAACTTAAAAATAAGATGATACATCAGCGCACTATCACTTATCTACCTACAAAATATTTGGCTGATTTGCAAAAAAACGAGTTACTGCGTAGTTACTGCGTTTTGCCTTTGTAGTAATAAACAGTTTAATTTTAAAGGATAATAAGGCTGATGGAACTGTTCATAGAGAGTTCTAGGAAGAACCCTTCAAAGATAAAAGGGTTCTTAGTAAAACTGTTCATGAATATGTACTGTATATGCTGTATGAATAGTGTGTAAATTGTATTTTTGTTGTCTCTTGGTGTCTTTCCAATATATAACTCTTATTTAATGTAAAATTTAGAATTTAATGTAATATCTTATGTTGTTCTTGTCTATAACTGTTCTGTACTTTTTGTTTATCATGTATTTGTATGTTTTATGTGGACCCCAGGAACAATAGTTGCTGCATGTCTGGCAGCTAATGGGGATCCTAAAAAACTAAACTAAACTAAACTGGGAAAAATGATTCAACATTACTGTGTTTGGTCCTTGGTGTATTGGTGTACAGTCGTGGCCAAAAGTTTTGAGAATGACGTAAATATAGATTTTCACAAAGTCTGCTACCTCAGTTTGTATGATGGCAATTTACATATACTCCAGAATGTCATGAAGAGTGATCAGATGAATTGCAATTAATTGCAAAGTCCCTCTTTGCCATGCAAATGAACTGAATCCCCAAAAAACATTTCCACTCCATTTCAGACCTGCCACAAAAGGACCAGCTGACATCATGTCAGTGATTCTCTCAGGTGTGAGTGTTGACGAGGACAAGGCTGGAGATCACTCTATCATGCTAATTGAGTTCAAATAACAGACTGGAAGCTTCAAAAGGAGGGTGGTGCTTGGAATCATTGTTCTTCCTCTGTCAACCATGGTTACCTTCAAGGAAACACGTGCCGTCATCATTTCTTTGCACAAAAAGGGCTTCACAGGCAAGGATATTGCTGCGAGTAAGATTGCACTTAAATCATCCATTTATTGGATCATCAAGAACTTCAAGGAGAGTGGTTCAAATGTTGTGAAGAAGGCTTCAGGGCACCCAAGAAAGTCCAGCAAGCGCCAGGACCGTCTCCTAAAGTTGATTCAGCTGTGGGATCGGGCACCACCAGTACAGAGCTTGCTCAGGAATGGCAGCAGGCAGGTGTGAGTGCATCTGCACACACAGTGAGGCGAAGACTTTTGGAGGATGGCCTGGTGTCAAGAAGGGCAGCAAAGAAGCCACTTTTCTCCAGGAAAAACATAATGGACAGACTGATATCCTGCGAAAGGTACAGGGATTGGACTGCTGAGGACTGGGGTAAAGTCATTTTCTCTGATGAATCCCCTTTCCGATTGTTTGGGGCATCCGGAAAAAAGCTTGTCTGGAGAAGACAAGGTGAGTGCTACCATCAGTCCTGTGTCATCCCAACAGTAAAGCATCCTGAGACCATTCATGTGTGGGTTTGCTTCTCAGCCAAGGGAGTGGGCTCACTCACAATTTTGCCTAAGAACACAGCCATGAATAAAGAAAAGTACCAACACATCCTCCGAGAGCAACTTCTCCCAACCATCCAGGAACAGTGACGAACAATGCCTTTTCCAGCATGATGGAGCACCTTGCCAGTAGGCAAAAGTGATAACTAAGTGGCTCGGGGAACAAAACATCAATATTTTGGGTCCATGGCCAGGAAACTCCCCAGACCTTAATCCGATTGAGAACTTCTGGTCAATCCTCAAGAGGCGGGTGGACAAACAAAAACCCACAAATTCTGACAAACTCCAAGTATTGATTATGCAAGAATTGGATGCCATCAGTCAGGATGTGGCCCAGAAGTTAATTGACAGCATGCCAGGGTGGATTGCAGAGGTCTTGAAAAAGAAGGGTATATTGATTTAATATTGACTATTGACTTCATGTAATTGTCAATAAAACACTTATGAAATGCTTGTAATTATACTTCAGTATTCCATAGTAACATCTGACAAAAATATCTAAAGACACTGAAGCATCAAACTTTGTGGAAATTAATATTTGTGTCATTCTCAAAACTTTTGGCCACGACTGTACTTTTTCCCCTACCAGAGATGCATGATTTGATCAACGATCAGATCAATCTATCTATCAATTAATGGCAATGAATCATCTTCGTATTAGAGCCCCTGCAGTACTCTTTAACCTCTCCCACAGCTTGACTGCCATTATCTAACAATAAAGAGCTCGCTCATATGTCAGTGTGGACTCATCAACCACCCTATCTATAATATTCCCTCTGTCGTTCCAGCTGTGCAAACAAGAAAAGCTATCAATTAACTTTTATCACTAGATATATTGGTAGTGCGTGCTCTACTTTATTTACCTGCTATAGATTGATGTTTGAGATGTTTCTTCAAGGCTTCAGCTGTGTCTCTCTCACCCTGGAAACAATGACAGCTATGGATTTGAATAGCTCTCTCTCTCAATCTCTATCTCCAGGAAGTGTACCACACCCATATTTATAGACATAAGACAAGCACTAAGCTCATAATGGCGCCGGTGGGCAGGGCTGCAGTCTTATCGGCCCTCAACCAATTATGCCATTTAGTTAGTTTTTTCACGTTGTTCGTAACTTGTTGTGTACATAATGTTGCTGCTACTGTCTCCTATGACCGAGAATAGCTTCTAAACATCAGAACTGGTATTGTTCACCTCAAACTGGACGAAGAGTTTTTCTTCAATGAGTCGGACGCGAGGGATATACTGTTGACACCCGACCAGGCCCCGATCCCCATGGCGATTCCGAGGCAAAAGATCAGGGTGCCTTGTGAGGACCAGGCGACGAGTGGCTAGTCTGCCCTTGCCCTCCGTTCTGCTAGCTAACATTCAATCGCTAGAAAATAAATGGGACGAACTGAAAGCACGTATATCCTACCAACGGGACATTAAAAACTGTAATATTTTATGCTTCACCGAATCGTGGATGAACTGCGACATTAAGAACATAGAGCTGGCGGGTTATACACTCTATCGGCAGGACAGAACACCTGCCTCTGGTAAGACACGGGGTGGGGGCCTATGCATTTATGTAAACAACAGTTGGTGCACGATATCTAAGGAAGTCTCAAAGTTTTGCTTGCCTGAGGTGGAATATCTTATGATAAGCTGAAGACCTAACTGTTTACCCAGAGAGTTTTCATCTGTTTTTTCGTAGCTGTCTATATACCACCCCAGAGCGAGGTTGGAAATAAAACCGCACTAAATGAGCTGTATTCCGCCATAAGAAAACAGGAAAACGCTCATCCAGAGGCGGCGTTCATAGTGGCCGGTGACTTTAATGCAGGGAAACTTACCGAATTTCTATCAACTTGTTAAATGTGCAACTAGAGGTAAAAAAATTCTAGACCACCTGTACTCCACACACAGAGTGTCACGATCTTCTAAAGAACTGGACCAAGGCACAGCGTGGGTATAGTTCCACATATTTAATCATAAATATGAAAACATACAAAAACAATAAAGATTCAATAGATCAGACATAACGCAGTGCACAAACACTAACAGAAACAATAACCCACAACCCAGGTGGGGAAATGAACAACCTATATAGGATTTCCAATTAGAGGCAACGAACAACAGCTGCCTCAAATTGGGAACCACACAAAACATTGAAAACTCTAGAAACCCTTAGTCACGCTCTGACCTAACACACCATAAAGAACCCAGAGGGCTCTCTATGGCCAGGGCGTGACAGTAGCTGGAAAGGCTCACCGGACTCCTGGTGTGTGGATCCGGAACAGGTTTTACCGGACTGAGAAGGCGCACTGGACTCCTGGTGCGTGGAGCCGGAACAGGATTCACCGGACTGAGAAGGCGCATTGGACTCCTGGTGCGTGGAGCCGGAACAGGTTTCACCGGACTGAGAAGGCGCACTGGACTCCTGGTGCGTGGAGCCGGAACAGGTTTCACCGGACTGAGAGGACGCACTGCAGGTCTGGTGCGAGGAGCCGGCACAGGTCTCACCGGACTGATGACTCGCACCTAAGGGCGCGTGTGGGAAGCCGGCACAGGAGTCACCGGACTGAGAGGGCGCACTGCAGGTCTGGTGCGAGGAGCCGGCACAGGTCTCACCGGACAGATGACTCGCACCTCAGGGCGCGTGTGGGGAGCTTGCACTGGGCGTACCGGGCTGGGGAGGCACACTGCAGGTCTGGTGCGTGGAGACGGAGTAGGTCTCACCGGACTGATTTCACGCACCTCAGGGCGAGTGCGGGGAGCTGGCACTGGACGTACGGGGCTGGGGAGGCGCACTGGCATCCTGGTGCGTGGAGCCGTTACAGGTTTCACCGGCCTGATAACACGCACTTCAGGGCGTGAGCGGGGAGCCGGCACTGTACATACCGGGCTGGGCAGACGCTCCTCTAGGCGTCTGCACTGCATCTCCTTCCTTGCCCATACCTCTCTCCTGTAACCTTCTTTGAACTCCTCTATACTCCTCCATTCAGGCTCTGGCTCTGACCTTGGTTCGGCCATTCGCCCCATGTGCCCCCCCAAAAAAATCTTGGGACTGCTGTGGCCTCAGACCCCGGCGTTGTCGCTGTCCCTCTTCTCTCTTTCGCGACTCCCGCCAAGGAAGGGTCTCACAGTCCCCCATTATTTCCTCCCAGGTCCAAAACTGCTTATCCATGGGTGCACGCTGCTTGGTCCTGGTGTGGTGGGTTATTCTGTCATGATCTTCTAAAGAACTGGACCAAGGCGCAGCGTGGGTATAGTTCCACATATTTAATCATAAATATGAAAACATACAAAAACAATAAAGATTCAACAGATCAGACATAACATAGTGCACAAACACTAACAGAAACAATAACCCACAACCCAGGTAGGGAAATGAACAACCTATTTACGATTCCCAATTAGAGGCAACGAACAACAGCTGCCTCTAATTGGGAACCACACAAAACACAAACATAGAAAACACTAGAAACCCCTAGTCACGCCCTGACCTAACACACCATAGAGAACCCAGAGGGCTCTCTATGGCCAGGGCGTGACACAGAGACGCGTACAAAGCTCTCCCTCACCCTCCATTTGGCAAATCTGACCATAAACTCTATCCTCCTGATTCCTGCTGACAAGCAAAAATTAAAGCAGGAAGCACCAGTGACTTGGTCTATAAAAAAAAGTGGTCAGATGAAGCAGATGCTAAACCACAGGACTGTTTTGCTAGCACAGACTGGAATATGTTCCGGCACTGATGTTCCGGCATCAGTGACTCGCTTTATCAATAAGTGCATCAAGGACGTCGTCCCCACAGTGACTGTACGTACATACCCCAACCAGAAGCCATGGATTACAGGCAACATTCGCACTGAGCTAAAGGGTAGAGCTGCTGCTTTCAAGGAGCGGGACTCTAACCCGGAATCTTATAAGAAATCCCACTATGCCCTCCGACGAACCATCAAACAGGCAAAGCTTCAATACAGGACTAAGATCGAATCGTACTACACTGGCTCCGACGCTTGTCGGATATGGCAGGGCTTGCAAACTATTACAGACTACAAAATACAAAAGGGAAGCACAGCCGAGAGCTGGCCAGTGACACGAGCCTACCAGACGAGCTAAATAACTTCTATGCTCGCTTCGAGGCAAGTAACACTGAAACATGCATGAGAGCATCAACTGTTCCAGATGACTGTGTGATCACGCTCTCCGCAGCCGATGTGAGTAAGACCTTTAAAACAGGTCAACATTCACAAGGCCGAGACATTGGCGCTGGGCAAGCCGGTTGGGGCGTGAAAGCCCGACGAACCAGCAGAAGCGTGAGAGCCTGGCGAGCCGGCTGAGGCATGGGAGCCCGACGATCCGGCTGAGGCAAGACACCTGTCGATCCCACTGTAGAGAGGGAGCCCGATGATCCGGTGGACAGTGACGTGGGATGGGAAGCCGCTGAGCCAACCGAGGCAAGGAAACCTCTCGAGCCAGCCAGAGCATGGAAGCCCGATGGGCTGGTTTAGGCACCACCGGTTCATTTGGCGGCAGAATCCACCCCGACGTCACCAACAAAACAAAAAACTTCTGGACCGGCTGGGCGAACAAAAACTGATGCCAGGGGGAGGGAAGAGCGGGAGCAGTCGTGACATCTACACCTGTTGTATTCGGCGCATGTGACAAATACAATTAGATTTTATTTGCTTTGAATTAAGGCGGTCTTTACATATTTAAGTTTTCATTTTTATGAAAGACTGTAACACCAGGAAATCAGCTCCAAGTGATTTTAATTTAATAAATCTGTTCCCAAGTATTCCCATGCATAATAGAGAGACACGTGATCATATAGAAATGTAAGCAACATTTGAAATAATGTTTTAGTCAAATATTATATCTGTTTGGGCTTCTTGCGGTCAATTTGCAGTCTACAAATTATTTGTAATTATGTTCCGGTCCCCCGACAAAATTTCTGAAAAATCTTTTGTATAAACAGTACTGTAGCTACAATACTGATAATCCTAGATAATCCTAACCAACACCCGTTTTATCTTGTGTTCCACAACACATTGACTGCAGGGCTCTCTGCCTCCGCTAACACTAATACAAAAGGCAAGCTGCAGTTGGTTGGGTGAAGGCCTTTGGAAACATCTACTGAGTCTTGACCCAGAATTTCTATTGAGCGTGATGCAATTACACAGCCACTTAACTTTTACACCAATGTTCCAGGGGAATGGTTCAGGAGAAGGGAAATCCAGCTGCTTTCTATAAATATCTGGCCCTCAGTCAACAGCCCAGTCAAACCAAGCCTGCGTCCAAATTGCTATATCAGAAGCATGTGATCAATGACGTCCGAAGCTTCATTTTGTCAAACAACCACCTTTTTGATTTGGTATTGGTTTCGGTAGAGTTCCTCAGGGAACCATTGCTAGTCAATGGTTCATACTTGCACATTCGGTTAGTTGAGGGGTTCTTGGAGGAACCTTTAATGGTTCAATGTAGCAACATCGAGGTTGAACACTGACAGTTTTGTAGCTACATTGAGGCTAACAGAGGTGTCTGAGCTCTTCAAGAGCCTATGCATAGCTGTTGGAAGTTGGAATAGTTACTACTTTATTACTATTATATACTCAGTAATGTTACTAATTAATAATAAATTATTCCTCTTGCTGCGCTGTAATTATTAGAAAAATAAAACTATTTTCAGTGTATGAACTTAACATGATGAACAGGAATTACATTTACACTAAAGGGTGGCCAAAAAGAACTATCTGAAAGCCATGCCTCCAGTTTGATAGGCTGCCCCCTCTACAATATATGATCAAAAAGGTAGAAATTTGAAGGAGCATTACCCCCTTCCCCTCTCTCTCTCACCCTCCCTCCATCTCTCTTTCTTCCCTTCCTTCATTCCTCTCTCCTTTGATTAGAGACAGTGATTGGAATAAGTGGGCCTCATTGTCACCTTCTAAAGGGCAACAGCACAGACAAACAGAGATACTTAAACCTTGTCCTAGTGTAACCGTAGGAGAGAGAGAGAGAAAGAGAGAGAGGAGCAAAGTGTGACACACTATGATTCATTCATATGTAAACTTGCAGAGACATGCTTTTATAAATACAAAGGAGTAATTAAGAAATATGTATTTCTCTATTGCAGAATAATTTTCTCTATTATTCTGTCTATTGTTGAATTTATATTGCAGAAGTGGTGGATATGATTAAGACGATGCTGAGTTTACCTATAAGGTTCGGGTTTGCATGCAATATCTTAATGCTATGTATGTTTCCAGGCAGTATCACAACCGGCCGTGATTGGGAGTCCCATAGGGTGGCGCACAATTGGCCCAGCATCGTTTGGGTTTGGCCGGGGTAGGCCGTCATTGTAAATAAGAATTTGTTCTTAGCTGACTTGCTTAGTTAAATAAAGGTTAAATACAAAAAAGAAATTAAACATAAAGTGATGACAACTCAATTCCACTTCAATTCAACACTGAGACAACCCTCTCTACGGAACCCTCTCTACGGAACCCTCTCTACGGAAGTCTCATTTATTAATCATAGTCATTCACAGACAGGCCAAAATACCTCTCTGAAACAACATTTAACAGTGTAACTGATACATTAGGCTGTAGTATGGAAATATGATCATACTGTATTTGAAACAACAGTTCGTGATTCACTAACAGGAACATTGGTGTAGCAGCTGATCAACTGGTTTTAATCCAGATATTTAATATGGCCTGTCCTATTAGGAGTTGAGCTCTTATTGACTGTCTGCCATCACTGACTGGCCTAAATCAATGTTTCCCTAACTCGGTTCAACACAGGTTCCACTTGTCGAAAGCTGTAATAGCCCTGTGTGACACTTCCTAAACCAAGACATTTGACACCTCTTGTTCTGTCTCCAGGAAAAAAAATAGTTTACTTACTATTTATTACTCACCACTAGCTTCTAAAACTGTAGAAATAAAATGGGTTCAACCTAGCCAAGTCTGGAGTTCAGACTTAGAATGTAGCAGTGGCGGTCAGTGCCGTTTAAGATGAGGGAGGACGCAACATTTTGTTCATGAGCATGGCCTTATTTCTATTACAGCATTTTGGATGA
The DNA here is from genome assembly GCA_003317085.1 of Hucho hucho. Taxonomy (NCBI): domain Eukaryota; kingdom Metazoa; phylum Chordata; class Actinopteri; order Salmoniformes; family Salmonidae; genus Hucho; species Hucho hucho. Next base: position 38,427 of record QNTS01007297.1, read on the forward strand.
CTCATTCATATTCCATTCACCCAGTTCAATGTAACATCGATAGGCTTAGGCTACTACATGATACTCTCATTTTCCCTATACCCATCATGAGGTTGATACAACCTAGCCTATGAATGAAAGTTTACGACATAGGTGCACACAGGTCGAGAGAAAAATTTGAGGTGACAGACAGGGACACATGGACAGACAATGATACATTCAATACCGCCTTTCACACTCTTGCCTGCATATAGTGTGTAATCATTAGTCCAATAGTTGCAAACGAGTTTCTATTGGACAAATTCAGGCATGTTTATGCCCGTTTGCTTCCGTTTGCTTCCGTTTAAAAAACGTTTTTCAACAGAATCGGATGAATGAATACATCACTGATCACGCGTAAATACAATTCACATTCATAGCAGCCAAATTGTATCCTTCTCACATCTATGCACTCTCCTCCTCTCACCTCTTCACTTGTAGACTTCAATGCACAACACATCAGCTGTATGTGACCAGGCGAAAAAAACTTTCTAAGCCAAACCATATCATAACTGCTACACACAGCCTACATTGTTGTCACCATATTAGCTAAAGAAACCTCATAGTCAATGTAGTTAACAGAACTAACATGTTAGTAAACCCGCTACATCATGCAGTAACTTTACAGTGTACAGTCAGTAAGGGTCTGTAGTGATGCCTCTAGCACTGAGATGCAGTGCCTTAGACAGCTGCGCCTCTCGGGAGCCCCTATCTAGCTTTCTCTTGTTTCTCCATCATTTTGGAAGAAATGAATTTGTTCAAAACTGTTGAACTTTCTCTCTCTTTGAGTCAACTACTCACCACATTTCATGCACTGCAGTGCTAGCTAGCTGTAGCTTATGCTTTCAGTACTAGATTCATTCTCTGATCCTTTGATTGGGTGGACAATATGTCAGTTCATGCTGAAAGAACTCTGATAGGTTGGAGGACGCCCTCCGGAAGTTGTTATAATTACTGTGTAAGTCTATTGAAGGGGGTGAGAACCATGAGCCTCCTAGGTTTTGTATTGAAGTCAATGTACCCGGAGGAGGACAGAAGCTAGCTGTCCTCTGGCTACACCATGGTGCTACCCTATAGAGTGTTGTTGAGGCTACTGTAGACCTTCATTGCAAAATAGTGTGTTTTAATCAAATATTTGGTGACGTGATTTATATTTAGTATAGTTTTATCTAAAAATGATAACTTTTTAAATGTTGTACAATATATATATATTTTTTTAAATCACTGAGGAGGATGGTCATCCCCTTCCTCCTCTGAGGAGCCTCCACTGGAGGGCACATGATGACAGACATTGATTCAGCCATAGCATACAGTAAGCATTATTTTCCACAATGTTTTCATTGGCAACAATATTTTAATGCTCTAATCCAACATATTCCATGTGGGAGGAGAGACACTCTCTCCAGCTGCATAGAGAATGTGAAAAATCGGTCGATGTGCCCTTGAGCAAGGCACTTAATTTGCTCCAGGGGCGCCATACTACTATGGCTGACCCTGTAATACAACACATTTCATTGCACCTAGGTGACAAAAAAAATAAAAAAAATAAAATCATGTCACGGGCAGGACCTGAACCCTGGTTTCCCACAGGAGAAAACAACTTCTTAACCATTTTACCATTTAACCAAAATTCCCTGTTGGGCTGAAGGTGACAGTGATTTTAAAGTCGCAGGCAGGGCTACTGCATCATGAAACCGTGAGCCTGACTCACGTCCGCTATATATAATATAGCTAATATTGCTGTTACAATATTCTACATGCTACCCCTATTTAACTGGATGCTTACTCATAGCATTGATGCTTATAAGGCAGACTTGATTTTTATTGGGACTGTACAGCCCTCCTATGAGGCTACACCCATACAGCTATTTACACACAGCAAATGCCACACCATCAGCTAGCCGTATGCAGCATGTGGGGTTAGAGGCATCCCACAGTCAGACATTCAAATCAGGACACAACTTTACGTGTGAGATGAGATGAAATCATGATCAGCAGCTCAAATGACATCTCAGGCAATGACATATCGGGTAAACTGTGACTGCTAGTTGTGTGAAATGCTGACATGACAAATAAGATCTACACCTGTTGCATACAGGTGTAGGAACTTAATTTGACCAGTTTCTCACAACAGGAAATGTATCCTGTAGCAAAAGGAAATGTGCATTATTGTATGGAATATAATTCATGGAAATGTGTATAGGGGTTTATGCATTTTGTTTTAGGGCAAATCAAGTCTGACATTTTAAAATCGAAATTACTAACTATAGAAGCATTTTTAAACCACCTTTCAGTTTTCTCAATGTCATTCAATTCAGCATTGAAAAAAGGGTCAAGAGCGTAAACACATGTCAGAGACCACAATAACACACCAAATGTGTTTGACGTATCCCTGTCGTGTTCTTCTATGTCTCTTAAAGGGAAAGTAATCCAAAATGTATTGAAAGTAATCAGATTACGGTACTGAGTTTGGGGGTAATCCAAAAGTGATGTTACTGATTACAATTTTGGACAGGTAACACGGAACTGTAATTGATTACATTTCGAAAGTAACCTACCCAACCCTGTATAAGGTAAGACACGGCTTTAAAGTTTGTGACTGTGATGTGGAGAATTAGGCTACAGCAACCCTAGTCGGGAAGTCGAATGCCATATAGAAGTCGAATGCCATATTGTAACCACTGTAGTTACAATATTAAAGCAATATGGTACAACATGTTGCATTTGGACACTCCTACTATAAAGCGACATGTTATCAGTCGATGCAGCTTCACGGAAGAGACTGTCTACAAGCAAAGCAAACGCAGATGAACTGAAACTGCACAGTAAATCCGTAATGAATAAGAATAACGCGTATTCAATCATGGCCAATGTATGCGATATTGCCTCTACAATAACAGCGCACATTTATTGTCTGACGTGTGGGCTACAGTGTTGCACATTTGTGCTGCAACAGTTGGCCACTTACATAAAGCGATGTGGCTGCTATTCGTACAAGATCATATCACCCCGAGTTCCTATCGATTCCCTACCTCGCAGTCTATTGTAATATTCCCAGTAGTCTATTTACTAACTGCAGTAAATTCTTTGGAAGTTTCCCATTAAATTGCACGTACCTGATATTCCTCCTCCGATCACTATAACGTCGTATGTGTTCGGTGCTGTCATGGTGTTGTTTTGCCGGTCTCTCTCTCTCTCTCTCTCTCTCTCTCTCTCTCTGTACGTCCACTGCCTGCCGTTCGCTCGCCTCGTTCGGTGCGTTCGGTGCTGGACGCCAGGCGGACAGAGGATCGCATCTGTATTAAAAGCGGGGAGACAGGCCCACTTGAGCCGACTCCGCCTACGGGTTGCAGCCTAGCCTACTCTGCATGATTTTATTCTGATTTATTCTGATGTCAGGGGTAAGAGAGAGACCATACATGATCTTTGTCCTACAACGACACCTGCACCAATAGGTTAGGCCTACTGTAGTATATGATTTGGACATTATACACTGAGATAGGCTAGTGTGATTGCATGCTTAGTAGCAATGTGTTGTTTTGCAATCCTGCACATGTAGCCACTAATCCTGTAAAACAAGATTGTATATTTTTTATGTCACCTTTATTTAACCAGGTAGGCCAGTTGAGAACAAGTTCTCATTTACAACTGCGACCTGGCCAAGATAAAGCAAAGCAGTGCGACACAAACAACAACACAGAGTTACACATGGGATAGACAAAAGTACAGTCAATAACACAATAGAAAAATCTATATACAGTGTGTGCAAATGAGGTAAGATTAGGGAGCTAAGGCAATAAATAGGCCGTAGTGGCAAAGTAATTAGAATTTAGAATTAAATACTGGAGTGATTGATGTGCAGAAGATGAATGTGCAAGTGGAGATACTGGGGTGCACAGGAGCAAAAAAATAAATAACAGTATGGGGATGAGGTAGTTGGATGGGCTATTTACAGATGGGCTATGTACAGATGGGCTGTGTACAGCTGCAGCGATCGGTAAGCTGCTCAGATAGCTGATGCTTATGATTGCAGTTACAGTATGCATGATACAGTATCCGGTGTTGATGTATTGCAGTATCAAGTATGCTAGGTTATGGAGGGTCAGTTTAAAATCTTTCACCTGTGACCAGACGTTGGCCAATGGTCACTATAGCTCACTAGCTACTAGCTAACGTTAGTATTTAGCTTACCACTGCTAGCGGACATCAGCTAACCTTTCGCTTGGAGAGCGCTCGCCAGTTCGTACAACGCGACTCAATCCAGAGCATACCGGACCTATTTTCTCCCCATATCCCGGATTCCTACCGCAAGCTCTGGACATTTTCCCCTGGATCTTGCAGCTAGCTAGCTGCTATCCGAGTGACTATTGGCTAACGTCGGTCCCGGAGCAAGCACCAATTAGCCTGAAGCTAGCCCATGCTAGGTCCATCTTCCGGCTAGCTGAAGAGTTCCATCAGCCACTCCTGGGCTACAACACCTATCCTATTATTTAACCGGCCCCTCCGTCGCAACGTCACCTGAACGCCCATCTGCTAACTGCGGCCCGCTAACGTTAGCTGTCTAGAGCATATCGGCTGCTAGCTAAATAGGTCCATTGGACAATTTCTTGGGCCACTATACCTATTTTGCCAATTGGACTGGTCCCCTTTACCACACGGAACCCCACTAATCCATCACGACTGGTGTACCGACGGAAACGCACGAGGAGGCTATAAACAGACTTCCTCCGTCTTCTGCTAGCTTGCTACCCCCGGCCCGGCTAGCTGTCTGAATCGCCGTGTCCCCAACCAGCCTCACTACTCACTGGACCCTTATGATCACTCGGCTAAGTATGTCTCTCCTCAATGTCAATATGCCTTGTCCATTGCTGTTCTGGTTAGTGTTTGTTGTCTTATTTCACTGTAGAGCCTCTAGCCCTGCTCAATATACCTTATCCAACCTTTCAGTTCCACCACCCACACATGCGATGACATCACCTGGTTTAAATGATGTTTCTAGAGACAATATCTCTCTCATCATCACTCAATGCCTAGGTTTACCTCCACTGTATTCACATCCTACCATACCTTTGTCTGTACATTATGCCTTGAATCTATTTCATCGCCCCCAGAAACCTGCTTCTTTTACTCTCTGTTCAGGACGTCCTAGACTACCAGTCCTTATAGCCTTTAGCTGTACCCTTATCCTACTCCTCCTCTGTTCCTCTGGTGATATAGAGGTTAATCCAGGTTCTGCAGTGCCTAGCTCCACTCCTATTCCCCAGGCGCTCTCATTTGTTGATTTCTGCAACCGTAAAAGCCTTGGTTTCATGCATGTTAACATTAGAAGCCTCCTCCCTAAGTTTGTTTTATTCACTGTTTTAGCACACTCTGCCAACCCGGATGTCCTAGCCGTGTCTGAATCCTGGCTTAGGAAGACCACCAAAAACCCAGAAATCTCCATCCCTAACTACAAAATCTTCAGACAAGATAGAACGGCCAAAGGGGGCGGTGTTGCAGTCTACTGCAGAGATAGCCTGCAGAGTTCTGTCTTACTATCCAGGTCTGTACCCAAACAATTTGAACTTCTACTTTTAAAAATCCACCTTTCTAGAAACAAGTCTCTCACCGTTGCCACTTGCCATAGACCACCCTCTGCCCCCAGCTGTGCTCTGGACACCATATGTGAACTGATTGCCCCCCATCTATCTTCAGAGCTCGCAATGCTAGGTGACCTAAACTGGGACATGGTTAACACCCCGGCCATCCTACAATCTAAGCTTGATGCCCTCAACCTCACACAAATTATCAATGAACCTACCAGTTACAACCCCAAAGCCGTAAACACGGGCACCCTCATAGATATCATCCTAACCAACTTGCCCTCCAAATACACCTCTGCTGTTTTTAACCAAGATCTCAGCGATCACTGCCTCATTGCCTGTATCCGTAATGAGTCTGCGGTCAAACGACCTCCCCTCATCACTGTCAAACGCTCCCTAAAACACTTCAGCGAGCAGGCCTTTCTAATCGACCTGGCCTGGGTATCCTGGAAGGATATTGACCTCATCCTGTCAGTAGAGGATGCCTGGTTATTCTTTAAAAGTGCCTTCTTCACCATCTTAAATAAGCATGCCCCATTCAAGAAATTTAGAACCAGGAACAGATGGTCCCCTTGGTTCTCTCCAGACCTGACTGCCCTTGACCAGCACAAAAACACCCTGTGGCGTTCTGCATTAGCATCGAACAGCCCCCGTGATATGCAACTTTTCAGGGAAGTTAGGAACCAATATACACAGGCAGTTAGGAAAGCCAAGGCTAGCTTTTTCAAGCAGAAATTTGCTTCCTGTTACACAAACTCAAAAAGTTCTGGGACACTGTAAAGTCCATGGAGAATAAGAGCACCTCCTCCCAGCTGCCCACTGCACTGAGGATAAGAAACTCTGTCACCACCGATAAATCCACTATAATTGATAATTTCAATAAGCATTTTTCTACGGCTGGCCATGCTTTCCACCTGGCTACCCCTACCCTGTTCAACAGCCCTGCACACCCCACAGCAACTCGCCCAAGCCTCCCCCATTTCTCCTTCTCCCAAATCCAGTTAGCTGATGTTCTGAAAGAGCTGCAATATCTGGACCCCTACAAATCAGCCGGGCTAGACAATCTGGACCCTTTCTTTCTAAAATTATCTGCCGAAATTGTAGCAACCCCTATTACTAGCCTGTTCAACCTCTCTTTCGTGTCGTCTGAGATTCCCAAAGACTGGAAAGCAGCTGCGGTCATCCCCCTCTTCAAAGGGGGAGACACTCTTGACCCAAACTGCTACAGACCTATATCTATCCTACCCTGCCTTTCTAAGGTCTTCGAAAGCCAAGTTAACAAACAGATTACCAACCATTTAGAATCCCACCGTACCTTCTCCGCTATGCAATCTGGTTTCAGAGCTGGTCATGGGTTCACCTCAGCCACGCTCAAGGTCCTAAACGATATCATAACCGCCATCGATAAGAGACATTACTGTGCAGCCGTATTCATTGACCTGGCCAAGGCTTTCGACTCTGTCAATCACCACATCCTTATCGGCAGACTCAAAAACCTTGGTTTCTCGAATGATTGCCTCGCCTGGTTCACCAACTACTTCTCCGATAGAGTTCAGTGTGTCAAATCGGAGGGCCTGTTTTCCGGGCCTCTGGGAGTCTCTATGGGGGTGCCACAGGGTTCAATTCTTGGTCCTACTCTCTTCTCTGTATACATCAATGATGTCACTCTTGCTGCTGGTGAGTCTCTGATCCACCTCTACGCAGACGACACCATTCTGTATACTTCTGGCCATTCCTTGGACACTGTGTTAACTACCCTCCAGACAAGCTTTAATGCCATACAGCTCTCCTTCCGTGGCCTCCAACTGCTCTTAAATGCAAGTAAAACTAAATGCATGCTCTTCAACCGATCGCCCCCCGCACCTGCCTGCCCGTCCAGCATCACTACTCTGGATGGTTCTGACTTAGATTATGTGGACAACTACAAATACCTAGGTGTCTGGTTAGACTGTAAACTCTCCTTCCAGACTCACATCAAACATCTCCAATCCAAAATTAATTATAGAATTGGCTTCCTATTTCACAACAAAGCATCCTACACTCATGCTGCCAAACATACCCTCGTAAAACTGACCATCCTACCGACCTGTACGCTCTCGTTGGCTGGCCCTCGTATCATACTCATCGCCAAACCCACTGGCTCCAGGTCATCTGCAAGTCCCTGCTAGGTAAAGCCCCGCCTTATCTCAGCTTGCTGGTCACCATAGCAGCACCCACCCGCAGCACGCTGTCAGGAATCGTGTGTAACTGGTGCATGGAGAGTCAGGCGCAGGAGAACAGGACTGAGTAAGCAAAGCACTTTACTCAAATGAACAAACAAATGCTAAATGCGTAAATACAGAACGATTGCCAAACGCAAACAAGCGAGGCACAAATTACGCACCAACCGGACGAAAACGTCTGAACAATAAACAATCACACACACAGACATGGGAGAAAACTGTGGGTTAAATACACAACAGATAATGATGGGGAATGCAAACCAGGTGTGTGAAAAACAAGACAAGACAAATGGAAAATGAAAAGTGGATCGGCGATGACTAGAAGACCTGTGACGTCGACTGCCGAATGCCGCCGAACGAGGAGGGGAACCAACTTCGGTAGAAGTCGTGACACACGCGCTCCAGCAAGTATATCTCACTGGTCACCCCCAAAGCCAATTCCTCCTTTGGCCGCCTTTCCTTCCAGTTCTCTGCTGCCAATGACTGGAACGAACTACAAAAATCACTGAAACTGGAGACATTTATCTCCCTCACTAGCTTTAAGCACCAACTGTCAGAGCAGCTCACAGATCACTGCATCTGTACATAGCCCATCTGTAAATAGCCCAACCAACTACCTCATCCCCTACCGTATTTATTTATTTATCTTGCTCCTTTCCACCCCAGTATTTCTACTTTGCACATTCATCTACTGCACATCCACCATTCCAGTGTTTAATTGCTATATTGTAATTACTTCGCCACCATGGCCTATTTATTGCCTTACCTATTGCCTTATCTTACCTCATTTGCACACATTGTATATAGATTTGTTTTTCTACTGTATTATTGACTGTATGTTTGTTTACTCCATGTGTAACTCTGTGTTGTTGTATGTGTCGAACTGCTTTGCTTCATCTTGGCCAGGTCACAGTTGTAAATGAGAACTTGTTCTCAACTTGCCTACCTGGTTAAATAAAGGGGAAATTAAAAAATTAAAAAAACTATAGAATAAAAAAAATTATAGATGAGTTCTTATGCATGGAGAAGTAATGACTGAACATTAGTCTTCATGACTAAACATGATAGCAATTAGATAGCAAAGCATGAGCTAAGTGACACCATTAGGTTATTTGTGATACATTTATAAGTTGTTATTCATACTGTAAATCATAGGCTATATAGGCCTACAACTGTCCATATAAATCTATTTACAATTTGGATTTAGTCATTTACGTTGCCCCCTTGTGGAAATATTTGGTCATCAAAACACTGTGAATAAATGGCCTTTTTACTCTCTGATTATGAACCTTTTACACTGCCATCGGGTACAAAACAACCTCCAGCTAACTGAGCCCCTTTCTCTAGCCCTGGCCCAGCCCTGGCCCCTCAGTGACTGTAGATCTCTTGGGTAACTAGTTGAGGTGTCTGGGGACCTTGCACTACCGCTATACTAGCCTTTCATGGGGGATAACAATGAGCATGTTGTGCAGTATAGAGCAGTGTAGTGTAGAATATAGAGAGTGTGTAGGCAGAGATCTGTGTCCTTAGCGAGTGTCCAGTACAGTGTATTATATGATCCATAATGGGTATATTGTGGTTAATCATATAATCTGAGTTAGATCCCATATGGTTTAAGCTAGTAAAGTGCCATGCTACACAGCAAATTCTCCAGTGTTAGAATCAACATTGAAAGAGTGGACCATATACAGACTGGAACCAGTGTTAATACTTTGTATTCAGGATAATAAGTTAATTGCTTTATCACATTGTTTGCAATATTACTTTAGTGCCTTGTTGAAAACAGGATGCATGTTTTGGAATGTTTTCACTCTGTAAATTAAGTTAGTATTGTGGAGTAACTACAATGTTGTTGATCCATCCAAATTTTTCTCTTTTACAGCCAATAAACATTAAACTCATTAAAAACTGTTTAAAAGTCACCATTGGCCTCATGGTTAAATCCCTGAGCAGTTTCCTTCCTCTCCGACATCTGAGTTAGGAAGGACAACTGTATCTTTGTAGTGACTGGGTGTATTGATACACCCTCCAAAGTGTAATTAATAACTTCACCATGCTCAAAGGGTATTCAATGTCTGCTTTTTTGTATTTTTACCCATCTACCAATATGTGCCTTTCTTTGCGAGGCATTGGAAAACCTCCCTGGTCTTTGTGGCTGCATCTGTCTTTTATTTAGATTTTTGTTTTCACCTTTATTTAACCAGGTAGGCCAGTTGAGAACAAGTTCTCATTTACAACTGCGACCTGGCCACGATAAAGCAAAGCAGTGCAACACAAACAACAACACAGAGTTACACATGGAATAAAGAAACGTACCATCAATAACACAATCACTTAAGGTCAATTTGCCATATTGTTCTGAGGTTTTTACAGTCTTTACTCTGCAGATGACTAAATATTGAGTAAAAAATGGCTGCTTTATGTTTCGGGAATTCCAAATACTCAGCTATTGGGTCCTTTCCTGGATTTTGTTGATAGCCGGTTAACAAACATTCTCTGAATTGTAAATATTTCCAGAAATGCCCCTTTTCTCCCACATTATATTTTTATATACCAAATCTGAGTATGACATTAAAACATCTTCATTTTACAGATCACCTATAGTATGAATTCCTTTCATTAGCCACTGTTTCCAGTACACAGACTTCTTTCATGTCCTTAGCCTAGGATTGTGCAACAATGATGAGTAATCTTGTTTTAGATGTGAAATTCCACATATCTTGTGTACTGTTCTCCACACCTCTTTTGAGTGTAACAAAATTGGGTTGGGAGTTTCAACAGACCTTTCCCCTGTAAGACTATGTGACAGAGTTTCAACAGACCTCTCCCCTGTAAGACTGTGACAGAGTATCAACAGACCTCTCCCCTGTAAGACTGTGACAGAGTATCAACAGACCTCTCCCCTGTAAGACTGTGACAGAGTATCAACAGACCTCTCCCCTGTAAGACTGTGTGACAGAGTATCAACAGACCTCTCCCCTGTAAGACTATGTGACATAGTCATATTGTTTAAAATAACGGTCTGGAATACTGATAGGTAACAATGCAGAGATATGTTTAAATTGAGGGACCACAACCATTTTAATCACGTTGATCTTTCCCAATAAAGAAAGTTTGATATTTTCCCATTTTTCTAAATTGTTCTCAATCGTAACTAGTAGTGGCTAAAAATGTTGTCCCATCACTTCCTCCAAATTTGAGCTCAACTTAATACCCAAATATTTAATCCCAGTAGGAACCCATTTGACATTAAATGGGGTAACATTACCAGAGTAACATATGCATTATTTGGCATTGCTTCCGACTTATCCCAATGCGTTTTGTAACCTGACATACTAGACCCACATTAAGCATCTCCAATCCAAAATTAAATCTAGAATCGGCTTCCTATTTCGCAACAAAGCATCCTTCACTCATGCTGCCAAACATACCCTCGTAAAACTGACAATCCTACCAATCCTCAACTTCGGCAATGTAATTTACAAAATAGCCTCCAACACTCTACTCAACAAATTGGATGCAGTCAATCACAGTGCCATCCGTTTTGTCACCAAAGCCCCATATACTACCCACCACTGCGACCTGTACGCTCTCGTTGGCTGGCCCTCGCTTCATACTCGTCTCCAAACCCACTGGCTCCAGGTCATCTACAAGTCTTTGCTAGGTAAAGCCCCGCCTTATCACAGCTCACTGGTCACCATAGCAGCACCCACCCGCAGCACGCGCTCCAGCAGGTATATTTCACTGGTCACCCCCAAAGCCAATTCCTCTTTTGGCCGCCTTTCCTTCCAGTTCTCTGCTGACAATGACTGGAACGAACTGCAAAAATCACTGAAGCTGGAGACACATATCTCCCTCACTAACTTCAAGCACCAGCTGTCAGAGCAGCTCACAGATCATTGCACCTGTACATATCCCATCTCATCCCCATACTGTATTTATTTATTTATTTTGCTCCTTTGCACCCCAGTATCTCTACATGCACATTCATCTTCCAGTGTTTAATTGCTATATCGTAATTACCTCGCCACGATGGCCTATTTATTGCCTGTATGCTTGTTTATTCCATGTGTAACTCTGTGTTGTTGTATGTGTCGAACTGCTTTGCTTTATCTTGGCCAGGTCGCAGTTGTAAATGAGAAATTGTTCTCAACTAGCCTACCTGGTTAATTAAATAAAGGTGAAAAAAAATAAAAATAATATTGATTCAATACAAGCAAGTAATCGTGGTACAGACTGAAGAGACCAGCAGTAGAATATCATCTGCATACACAAGCAGCTTGTGTTTTTTTCCCTCCTCCATGGACACCCCTAATTTCTGGATCTGTTCTTATCATTGTCGCAAAAGGCTCTAAAACTATGTAAACAGTAGAGGGGAGAGCAAGCCACCCTGCCTTCTGCCTCTAGTTTCCTGAAGTCCACGATCGATCATCTCCTTTGTTTTGTTGACGTTGAGTGAGAGGTTGTTTTCCTGACACAACGCTCCGAGTGCCCTCACCTCCTCCCTGTCTCGTCGTTGTTGGTGATCAAGCCCACTACTGTTGTGTCATCTGCAAACTTGATGATTGAGTTGGAGGCGTGCATGGCCACACGGTCATGGGTGAACAAGGAGAACAGGAGGGGGCTGAGCACGTACCCTTGTGGGGCCCCAGTGTTGAGGATCAGCGAAGTGGAGATGTTGTTTCCTACCTTCACCGTCTGGGGGCGGCCCGTCAGAAAGTCCAGGACTAAATTGCACAGCGCAGGGTTGAGACCCAGGGCCTGAAGCTTAATGATGAGCTTGGAGGGTACCATGGTATTGAATGCTGAGCTGTAGTTGATGAACAGCATTCTTACATATTCCTCTTGTCCAGATGGGATATGGCAGTGTGCAGTATGATGGCGATTGCATCGTCTGTGGACCTATTGGGGCGGAATGCAAATTGAAGTGGGTCTAGGGTGGCAGGTAAGGTGGAGGTGAAATGATACTTGACTAGTCTCTCAAATTATGACAGAAGTGAGTGCTACGGGGCAATAGTCATTTAGTTCAGTTATCTTTGCCTTCTTGGGTACAGGAACAATGGTGGTTATCTTGAAGCATGTGGGGACAGCAGACTGGGATAGGGAGAGATTGAATATGTCCGTAAACACACCAGCCAACTGGTCTACGCATGCTCTGAGGACGCGGCTAGGGATGCCGTCTTGGCCGGCAGCCTTGTGAGGGTTAACACATTTAAATGTCTTACTCACGTCGGCCATGGAGAAGCGGAGACGAAGTCCTTGGTAGCGGGCCGCGTTGGTGGCACTGTATTATCCTCAAAGCGTGCAAAGAAGGTGTTTCGTTTGTTTGGAAGCGAGACGTCACGGACGTGGCTGGTTTTCTTTATGTAACTGTCTGTAGACCCTGCCACATATGTCTCGTGTCTGAGCCGTTGAATTGCGACTCCACTTTGTCTCTATACGGACATTTTGCTTGTTTGATTGCCTTGCAGAGGGAATAACTACACTGTTTTATATTCTGCCATATTCCTAGTCATCTTTCCATGGTTGAATACAGGGTTTCGTGCTTTCAGTTTTGCGCGAATGTCGCCATCTATCCACGATTTCTGGTTAGGGTAGGTTTTAATAGTCACAGTGGATACAACATCTCCAATGCACTTCCTTATAAACTCAGGAATGTCAATATACTTTTTATAATATTCTACAGGAAGGCCGTCCAGACCAGGTGATTTCCCTGCTTTCATAGATCAAGTGGCGTTTCTAACCTCCTCTTCTGTTATAGTTCAGTCCAAGTCCTCTACCTGGCTATCTGATAATATAGGTAATTCTATACCATACAAAAAGTATCCATATCTATGGGCCTCGCTGAACAGTTGGATATACAGTGGGGCAAAAAAGTATTTAGTCAGCCACCAATTGTGCAAGTTCTCTCACTTAAAAAGATGAGAGAGGCCTGTAATTTTCATCATAGGTACACTTCAACTATGACAGACAAAATGAGGAAAAAAATCCAGAAAATCACATTGTAGGATTTTTTATGAATTTATTTGCAAATTATGGTAGAAAATAAGTATTTGGTCACATACAAACAAGCAAGATTTCTGGCTCTCACAGACCTGTAACTTCTTCTTTAAGAGGCTCCTCTGTCCTCCACTCGGTACCTGTATTAATGGCACCTGTTTGAACTTGTTATCAGTATAAAAGACACCTGTCCACAACCTCAAACAGTCACACTCCAAACTCCACTATGGCCAAGACCAAAGAGCTGT
>QNTS01007298.1:35339-50308 GCA_003317085.1 Hucho hucho
TAAGGTAGTTCAGTTTAGTATTTCATGTTAGTTTATACTGGGCAACGTAAGGTAGTTCAGTTTAGTATTTCATTTTAGTTTATACTGGGCAACGTAAGGTAGTTCAGTTTATAGTATTTCATGTTAGTTTATACTGGACAACGTAAGGTAGTTCAGTTTATAGTATTTCATGTTAGTTTATACTGGACAACGTTTGGTAGTTCAGGTTATAGTATTTCATGTTACAGTATACTGGACAACGTAAGGTAGTTCAGTTTATAGTATTTCATGTTAGTTTATACTGGACAACGTAAGGCAGTTCAGTTTATAGTATTTCATGTTAGTTTATACTGGACAACGTAAGGCAGTTCAGTTTATAGTATTTCATGTTAGCTTATACTGGGCAACGTAAGGTAGTTCAGTTTATAGTATTTCATGTTAGTTTATACTGGGCAACGTAAGGTAGTTCAGTTTATAGTATTTCATGTTAGTTTATACTGGACAACGTAAGGTAGTTCAGTTTATAGTATTTCATGTTAGTTTATACTGGGCAACGTAAGGTAGTTCAGTTTATAGTATTTCATGTTAGTTTATACTGGACAACGTTTGGTAGTTCAGTTTATAGTATTTCATGTTAGTTTATACTGGACAACGTTTGGTAGTTCAGTTTATAGTATTTCATGTTAGTTTATACTGGACAACGTTTGGTAGTTCAGTTTAGTATTTCATGTTAGTTTATACTGGGCAACGTTTGGTAGTTCAGTTTATAGTTTTTCATGTTAGTTTATACTGGACAACGTTTGGTAGTTCAGTTTATAGTATTTCATGTTACAGTTTATACTGGACAATGTAAGGCAGTTCAGTTACAATATACATGAAGTCAGAGAAACACTTGTTAAAACCATATCAATATTTATCATTGATCAAATGTCTTCCTAGGTATCTGGTCTACGGACACCCCCTGAGACACACCTCTACCACCACTCCCCCGGACCTCCACACCACCTCCACCTCTATCGTCCTCCCCACTGACAACCCTAGTGTCCAGACTACCTACCCCACCACCCCCACCCCCAGTAACCCCTCACAACCCCAAACTACACACCCTGATAACACCCATCCTTCTAACGCTGAACACACAGACCTCACCACCTCATCCCCCCGAAACACAGACTCCCCCAATCCCCAAAACTCTGACCTCCCCGACACCCAGAGCCCACCCACTGACAAAGCTGCAGTAAGTGACCCTGCCTCCACAGAGGGCACGCCAGGCCTGACCCCTGACCTGGAAGTGATGTCATCGTTGGCAGGGGAAGGGCAGGAGGTGATCAATCTGACGGATGTTGGACATGACCCTGACATGAAAGGTAAATTTCCTGAGAAATACAGTTGAAGTCGTAAGTTTACATACACCATAGCCAAATACATTTAAACTAATTTTTTCACGATTCCTGACATTTAATCCTAGTAGAAATTCCCTGTCTTAGGTCAGTTAGGATCACCACTTTTATTTTAAGAATGTGAAATGTCAGAATAATAGTAGAGAGAATGATTTATTTCAGCTTTTATTTCTTTCATCACATTCCCAGTGGGTCAGATGTTTACATACACTCAATTAGTATTTGATAGCATTGCCTTTAAATTGTTTAACTTGGGTCAAACGTTTTGGGTAGCCTTCCATAAGCTTCCCACAATAGGTTGGGTGAATTTTGGCCCATTTCTCCTGACAGAGCTGGTGTAACTGAGTCAGGTTTGTAGGCCTCCTTGCTCGCACACGCTTTTTCAGTTCTGCCCACAAATCTTCTATAGGATTGAGGTCAGGGCTTTGTGATGGCCACTCCAATACCTTGACTTTGTTGTCCTTAAACCATTTTGCCACAACTTTGGAAGTATGCTTGGGGTCATTGTCCATTTGGAAGACCCATTTGCAACCAAGCTTTAACTTCCTGACTGATGTCTTGAGATGTTGCTTCAATATATCCACATAATTTTCCCTCTTCATGATGCCATCTATTTTGTGAAGTGCACCAGTCCCTCCTGCAGCAAAGCACCCCCACAACATGATGCTGCCACCCCCGTGCTTCACGATTGGGATGGTGTTCTTCGGCTTGCAAGCCTCCCCCTTTTTCCTCCAAACATGACGATGGTCATTTTGCCCAAACAGTTATATTTTTGTTTCATCAGACCAGAGGACATTTCTCAAAAAAGTACGATCTTTGTCCCCATGTGCAGTTGCAAACCGTAGTCTGGCTTTTTTATGGCGGTTTTGGAGCAGTGGCTTCTTCCTTGCTGAGCGGTGTTTCAGGTTCGGTCGATACAGGACTCCTTTTACTGGGGATATATATACTTTTGTACCTGTTTCCTCCAGCATCTTCACAAGGTCCTTTGCTGCTGTTCTGGGATTGATTTGCACTTTTTGCACCAAGTACGTTAATCTCTAGGAGACAGAACGCGTCTCCTTCCTGAGCGGTATGAAGGCTGCGTGGTCCCATGGTGTTTATGCTTGCGTACTATTGTTTGTACAGATGAATGTGGTGCCTTCAGGTGTTTGGAAATTGCTCCCAAGGATGAACCAGACTTGTGGAGGTCTTGGCTGATTTCTTTTGATTTTCCCATGATGTCAAGCAAAGTTTGAAGGTAGGCCTTAAAATACATCCACAGGTACACCTCCAATTGACTCAAATGATGTCAATTAGCCTATCAGAAGCTTCTAAAGCCATGATATCATTTTCTGTAATTTTCCAAGCTGTTTAATGGCACAGTCAACTTAGTGTATGTAAACTTCTGACCCACTGGAATTGTGATACAGTTAATTATAAGTGAAATAATCTGTCTGTAAAAAATTGTTGGAAAAATTACTTTTGTCATGCACAAAGTAGATGTCCTAACCGATTTGCCAAAACTATAGTTTGTTAACAAGAAATGTGTGGAGTGGTTGAAAACGAGTTTTAATGACTCCAACCTAAGTGTATGTAAACCTCCGATTTCAACTGTATGTGAATTAATGCTAACGTCCCCTGTTATTGGTACTAGAATATGTGAATTAATGCTAACCTCCCCTGTTATTGGTACTAGAATATGTGAATTAATGCTAACCTCCCCTGTTATTGGTACTAGAATATGTGAATTAATGCTAACCTCCCCTGTTATTGGTGCTAGAATATGTGAATTAATGCTAACCTCCCCTGTTATTGGTGCTAGAATATGTGAATTAATGCTAACCTCCCCTGTTATTGGTGCTAGAATATGTGAATTAATGCTAACCTCCCCTGTTATTGGTGCTAGAATATGTGAATTAATGCTAACCTCCCCTATTATTGGTACTAGAACATGTGAATTAATGCTAACCTCCCCTGTTATTGGTACTAGTAAGAGGTTTGCATGTTCTGGGGACATGAGCTGAGATGAGGAGCACGAGTTCTCAGGGTGCTCAACTAGGTTACGCTAATAACACTCAGGCCCACCCAACACACTATATATATATATAATAATGAAGGAATATATATATATATANTTGGTGCTAGAATATGTGAATTAATGCTAACCTCCCCTGTTATTGGTGCTAGAATATGTGAATTAATGCTAACCTCCCCTGTTATTGGTACTAGAATATGTGAATTAATGCTAACCTCCCCTGTTATTGGTACTAGAATATGTGAATTAATGCTAACCTCCCCTGTTATTGGTACTAGTAAGAGGTTTGCATGTTGTGGGGACATGAGCTTTGTGCCTCTGTTGTGCCTCTCTGTGCCAACTTGTCATTATTCACCATCCATTCAGGATTATTCGTAATCATGGTAGCATCCCGCGTTCATGGTAGCATCCCGCGTTCATGGTAGCATCCCGCGTTCATGGTAGAAGTGTTCAGAAACATGTTCTATTCTTATTCTTATGTTCTATTCTCTCCCCCCTCTCGCGCTCTCCCCCCTCTCGCGCTCTCCCCCCTCTCGCGCTCTCCCCTCGCGCGCTCCCCCCCTCTCTCTCCCCCCTCTCACTCTCCTCCCTCTCCCCCTCTCTCTCCCCCCTCTAGTCTATGTAGATGAGTTGTCTTGGAGGTATATTCTCACTCTCCTCTCCTCTCTCCCCTCTAGTCTATGTAGATGAGTTGTCTTGGAGGAGGTACATTCCCCCTGCTCCGGTCCACAGAGATTTTGGTCCAGGCTGGGCCCTGACCTCTGATGTTGTGCTCTGTCTGCCTCTCTCCATCTACATTCAGATTATACAGATATCCTTCAAGGTACACACACACACCGGCTGCACATTACACACACACAGATATTTTTCAAACAGTAGTGAGAGACCTCTGTGTTTCTCTCTTTCTGTGTGTTTCTCTCTCTCTCTCTGTGTGTGTGTGTGTCTCTCTATGTGTGTGTGTGTGTGTGTGTGTGTGTGTGTGTGTGTGTGTGTGTGTGTGTGTTAGGTGGATGGTTTGGAGGAGTATCTGAACGACCCAGTGAAGCAGCACTACCTCATCAGGTTCCTGCCTTCTAGGATGAAGACCCAACTACTGCACAAACGGTGTGCCACACACACTTGTTAAATATGCACAAATGGTGACACACACACTTGTTACATACCCACAAAAAGGTGTGACGTGTCTGATTTGTTCATTTATTACAAACTGTCACGTAAAGACCCTCTTTGTATCATCCAATCAGAAGAAGCCAAAACATGAAGTGTTGATGATGTATTTCCTGTTTGTCTATCACCAGGAAGTACATCTTTAGTTTCCATGACAGCATGCAGCGTCTGATTTACATGGGGCTGCTGCAGTTTGGACCGGTGGAGAAGTTCCAAGACAAAGACCAGGTATATCTTCTAGCCCCAATACATCAATTAGAGATGTCAAGTCCACTATATGGGGAACTTTGAGCGGTTGTGGACCGGTTCCAGATGGACCTTTTGGTGTGCAGAGCACTGTGTGAACGCCGTAGGGTCCTGTGCCTTATAATGGCAGAAAGCCCCGTCTGTCTCGTCTCTGCTTCCACTCTCAGCAGAGCTTGAAGTGTCAGGTATCAGAGCCCAGATTTGCGTAGGGAGTGACGTCACATTTTCTGGCCTATCCAGACAAAGAATAGATTTCCTCTTGCTCTGTACAAGTTAACCCAGCCAATGGGGACGGCAGATGAAAAGTGGCCCGTCTAGCGGGTCCAACCATTATGGTTTCACCATGTTGTGATATTCTCAGCCACATCTGGAGCTCACAACATGAAAAAATACCAAATTATTTCCTAGAATTTTAACAAGACCACGTTCTCTTCGAGACAGACTTTGTGCTTAAAGCTGAAGTTGTAACGAGTCTGCACACATTTCAAATCAAATTGTATTTGTCGCATACGCCGAATACAACAGGTGGAGACCTTACAGTGAAATGCTTACTTACAAGCCCTTAACCAACAATGCAGTTTGAAGAAAATACCCCCCAAAAAAGTAAGAGATAAAAGTAACAAGTCATTAAAGAGCAGCAGTAAAATAACAATAGTGGGGCTATGTACAGGGAGGTACCGGTACAGAGTCAATGTGCGGGGGCACCGGTGTCGAGGTAATATGTACATGTAGGTAGAGTTATTCAATTGATTACTAGATGATAACAGCAGAGAGTAGCAGCGGTGTGGGGGGGGGCAATGCAAATAGTCTAGGTAGTCATTTGATTAGATGTTCAGGAGTCTTATGGCTTGGGGGTAGAAGCTGTTTAGAAGCCTCTTGGACCTAGACTTGGCGCTCCAGTACTGCTTGCTGTGCGGTAGCAGAGAGAACAGTCTATGACTAGGGTGGCTGGAGTCTTTGACAATATTAAGGGCCTTCCTCTGACACCGCCTGGTATAGAGGTCCTGGATGGCAGGAAGCTTGGTCCCGGTGATGTACTGGGCCGTACGCACTACCTTTTGTAGTGCCTTGCGGTCGGAGGCCGAGCAGTTGGCAGTGATGCAACCAGTCAGGATGCTCTCGATGGTGCTGCTGTAAGACCTTTTGAGGATCTGAGGACCCATGCCAAATCTTTTCAGTCTCCTGAGAGGGAATAGGTTTTGTCGTTGTTATAGACATTTTGTTCTCAATGTTCACAAACTGAACTTCAATTAAACAAACTCTGTCTGTTACCCAGTATTTGTAAGATACTGGTTGAAATGAGACAGACAGAAGCCCAATCTACAATGGTCAAATGTGAATTGTTTAATTCAGGAGAGCTCTGAGCTCTAAAAGGTGTACACAGTCTTTTATATGGTACAATGTTGAAATACAAAAATACAAAGGCCCTACCATTTTCCCCACCCTTTCCAGGAAATAGTGTCTTCCCACAGTACCCATTCATTCCTTATCACAATCTTTGCAACATAAGTCAAACTTGGGCGGCTCTTTAACTATCCCTCCTGTCTTCAAGGACAGGAGCCTCTCGCATGTGTCTGGTAGAATCAAAGAATTCTTTGTTCTCCCAGATACTCCCTAAATGAAGTCATACCAGCCTGTTACAGGTTTACACACAAAGTTAATATCTAGACACACACATCAATTGGACTACCATTTGTCTTATAACCCTATCTCTATTGCATACATTTTCAGAATGGAATATTCTTAGATGTACAAACATTTAGCCATAACCATAAAATCTATAACAGTCGTGCCCTCAGTTCACGACTGTCTTGGTGTGTTTGGACCATTCTAGTTTGTTGGTGATGTGGACGCCAAGGAACTTGAAGCTCTCAACCTGCTCCACTACAGCCCTGTCGATGAGAATGTCGATGAGCGTGCTCGGTCCTCGTTTTCCTGTAGTCCACAATCGTCTCCTTAGTCTTGATCACGTTGAGGGAGAGGCACCACACGGTCAGGTCTCTGACCTCCCTATAGGCTGTCTCGTCGTTGTCGGTGATCAGGCCTACCACTGTTGTCATCTGCAAACTTAATGATGGTGTTGGAGTTGTGCCTGGCCGTGCAGTCATGAATGAACAGGGAGTACAGGAGGGGACTGAGCACGCACCCTTGAGGGGCCCCCGTGTTGAGGATCAGCATGGCGGATGTGTTGTTATCTACCCTTACCACCTGGGGGCGGCCCGTCAGGAAGTCCAGGTTCCAGTTGCAGAGGGAGGTGTTTAGTACCAGGGTCCTTAGCTTAGTGATAAGCTTTGAGGGCACTATGGTGTTGAACGCTGAGCTGTAGTCAATGAATAACATTCTCACATAAGTGTTCCTTTTGTCCAGGTTTGAAAGTGCATTGTGGAGTGCAATAGAGATTGCTTCATCAGTGGATCTGTTGGGTAGGAATGCAAATTGGACTGGGTCTAGGGTTTCTGGGATAATGGTGTTGATGTGAGCCATGACCAGCCTTTCAAAGCACTTCATGGCTACGGATGTGAGTGCTACGGGTGGGTAGTCATTTAGGCAGGTTACCTTAAGCACAGGGACTATGGTGGTCTGGTCATTTGAATGGTGCTCAGTGGACATTTTAACAAATGCTTTGTCGTCACTTATGAAATAGTGGCAATATTGTACTGTCACTAAGAATGATCATATTTATTTTACAGTTATAAGAAAGGTGAAGTCTTCAAGTAAGTTGTTTATACTTTGATTGCTACTAAACTCAGCAAAAAAAGAAACAGGACCTGTCTTTCAAAGATAATTCTTAAAAATCCAAATAACTTCACAGATCTTAATTGTAAAGGGTTTAAACACTGTTTCCCATGCTTGTTCAACGAACCATAAACAATTAATGAACATGCACCTGTGGAAAGGTCGTTAAGCCACTAACAGCTTACAGACGGTAGGCAATTCAGGTCACAGTTATAAAAATTTAGGACACTAAAGAGGCCTTTCTACTGACTCAGAAAAACACCAAAATAAAGATGCCCAGGGTCCCTGCTCATCTGCGTGAACGTGCCTTAGGCATGCTGCAAGGAGGCATGAGGACTGCAGATGTGGCCAGGGCAATAAATTGCAATGTCCGTACTGTGAGACGCCTAAGACAGCGCTACAGGGAGACAGGACGGACAGCTGATCATCCTCACAGTGGCAGACCACGTGTAACAACACCTGCACAGTATTGGTACATCCGAACATCAGACCTGCAGGACAGGTACAGGATGGCAACAACAACTGCCCGAGATACACCAGGAACGCACAATCCCTCCATCAGTGCTCAGACTGTCCGCAATAGGCTGAGAGAGGCTGGACTGAGGGCTTGTAGGCCTGTTGTAAGGCAGGTCCTCACCAGACATCACCGGCAACAACGTCGCTTATGGGCACAAACCCACCGTCGCTGGACCAGACAGGACTGGCAAAAAGTGCTCTTCACTGACGAGTTGCGGTTTTGTCTCACCAGGGGTGATGGTCGGATTCGCGTTTATCGTTGAAGGTATGAGCGTTACACCGAGGCCTGTACTCTGGAGCGGGATCGATTTGGAGGTGGAGGGTCCGTCATGGTCTGGGGCGGTGTGTCACAGCATCATCGGACTGAGCTTGTTGTCATTGCAGGCAATCTCAATGCTGTGCGTTACAGGGAAGACATCCTCCTCCCTAATATGGTACCCTTCCTGCAGGCTCATCCTGACATGACCCTCCAGCCTGACAATGCCACCAGCCATACTGCTTGTTCTGTGCGTGATTTCCTGCAAGACAGGAATGTCAGTGTTCTGCCATGGCCAGCGAAGAGCCCGGATCTCAATCCCATTGAGCACGTCTGGGACCTGTTGGATCGGAGGGTGAGGGCTAGCGCCATTCCCCCCAGAAATGTCCGGGAACTTGCAGGTGCCTTGGTGGAAGAGTGGGGTAACATCTCACAGCAAGAACTGGCAAATCTGGTACAGTCCATGAGGAGGAGATGCACTGCAGTACTTAATGCAGCAGGTGGCCACACCAGATACTGACTGTTACTTTTGACCCCCCCCCCCCTTTGTTCAGAGACACATTATTCAATTTCGGTTAGTCACATGTCTTTTCAGTTTGTGTCTGTTGTTGAATCTTATGTTCATACAAATATTTACACATGTTAAGTTTTCTGAAAATAAACGCAGTTGACAGTGAGAGTTTACATTTTTCAAGCAAACAGCCGTAGTCCCTGTGCCTAAGAAGGCCAGGGTAACCTGTCGAAATGACTATCGCCCCGTAGCACTCACATCTGAAGCCATGAAATGCTTTGAAAGGCTGGTCATGGCTCACATTAACACCATCATCCCAGACAAGAGGAACACCTACGTGAGAAAGCTGTTCATTGACAACACCTTAGTGCCCACAAAGCTCATCACTAAGCTAAGGACCCTGGGACTAAACACCTCCCTCTGCAACTGGATCCTGGACTTCCTGACGGGCCACCCCCAGGTGGTGAGGGTAGGCAACAACACATTCAAGCTGACCCTCAACAAGGGGGCCCCTCAGGTGTGCGTGCTCAGTCCTCTTTTGTACTACCTGTTCAAAAAATGAGTAATGAATTACTTCACCCTTTGCTCAAAGGGATATTCAATGTCTGTTGCTTTACTTGTTTATTTGTTCACCCATCAGTCTGTAACACAACAAAATGTGGAGTAAGTGTGAATGACTTTGTGAACGACTGTATATCGTTCATGTATTCTTTGTTATAACTGTACAAGGTGTTGGGCTAATTAGCTGTCTCTCTACGTTGTGCTTCTGTCTCCCCTCTCTCTGCCCCCTCTCTCGCTCTCCCTCTCTCAAGGTGTACCTGTATGTGAAGCGTAACTGTATGATAGTAGACACTACTATGTGTGAGCCCCACTATAACCTGGTGTTGGAGACGAGGGTGTTTGAGAGACGCAGATACACACTGAACACCCTGACAGAAGTAGACAACTACTGGTTTGACCTGATGTGTGTCTGCCTCAACACACCACTAGGTAGGCCACACACACACACACTCATTAAAACACACACAGACACGCAAACACTATCACTATCGACGATCTGCCTGTATGCACAGGCTACTCATGCCGTCTTGCCCTCCCTCTCTCCTCTCTCCGTCTCACTCCATCTGCCCTCCTTCTCGCTCTGTCGCTCTCACTCTCTTGCCCTCCCACTCTCCTTCTCTCTCTGCCTCGCTCTCGCGCCGTCTCTCTCCCTCTCTCCATTTCTGTCTCTTGCTCTCTCTCTCTTTCTCTCCCTCTCTCTCTCCCTCTCTTTTGCTCTCTTGCTCTCTCCGTCTCTCGGTCTCTCTCTCATCCCTCTCTTTCTCTCCCAGGTGTGGTCAGGAAGGAGCGGCCAAAGAGGAGCTCCGCCTCCAAATCCCAGGAGGGGCCAGTCAGTGTTCCCGTGGATACAGACCGCCACAAGTTCCGTCACCTGGAACACATGCTCAAGTAAGGGGAAAGAGACACCTGTGTGCGTGTGTGTAACCTGTGTGTGTGTGTGTGTGTGTGTGTGTGTGTGTAACCTGTATGTGTGTGTGTGTGTGTAGGGGCAGCAGGGAGGTGTGTTATGAAGCAGTATTACCAGGGGACAGTAAAGGAGCAGGAGGTCTGGACTCAAACTTCTTCGGACATCTCAAACGCAACTGGATATGGACCTGTCATCTGATGAGAACCAAGAGGGTAAAACACACACACACTAAAACACCCACACACACACTAAAACACCCGTATACACAAAAATAAACCGTAATAACGTTCAGTGCCCTAGAATAGTACGACTTTCAGTGCCCTAGAATAGTACGATGTTCAGTGCCCTAGAATAGTACGACGTTCAGTGCCCTAGAATAGTACGACTTTCAGTGCCCTAGAATAGTACGACGTTCAGTGCCCTAGAATAGTACGACTTTCAGTGCCCTAGAATAGTACGACTTTCAGTGCCCTAGAATAGTACGACGTTCAGTGCCCTAGAATAGTACGACTTTCAGTGCCCTAGAATAGTACGACGTTCAGTGCCCTAGAATTGTAAGTGGTCAATATAATGTGTGTTCTAGAGCAACAACCAGTACGAGTCCAGTAACACAGTGAGACTGAATAGTCTACTGAGCAAACATCTGGCCATGGATATAGGTGAGTTCCACACTTCTGTCTGTCTGTTTTTTACATCTATACACACTCACCGGTCAGTTTATTAAGTACACCGCCCCATTCACGGAAATGGATTGCTCCTATTGACAGTGATTCACGTGGCTGTGGCTTGCTATATAAAGCAGGCAGACAGGCATTCAGTTACTGTTTGATTGAGCGTTAGAGTAGGCAAAATAAGTGTTCTAAGCGACTTTGAGCATAGTATGATTGTCAGTGCTAGCCGTGCCGGATCCAGTATCTCAGAAACGACCGACCCTCCTCGGCTTTTCACGCACGACTGCGTCTAGGGTTTACAGAGAATGGTGCGACAAACAGAAAAATCATCCAGTCAGCGGTAGTCCTGTGGGAGAAAACAGCTCGTTGATGAGAGGTCGAAGGAGAATGGCAAAAATGGTGCAAGCTAACAGGCGGGTCACAAACAGACAATTAACAGCACAGAACAACAGTGGTGTGGAGAACGACGTGCTACAATCGCTTGTTAAAAAAGTGGATTCGCTGGATAAGAAACTAGAGGCTATTGTGAAATTGTGCAAATGGACCAAGTTGTAATGCTTCTGAAGGAAGAGCAGCATGTGTACACGGAGGAGAAGCATATCTCTACACCCCAATAACATCTGCTCAACACGTGCATGTGACCAATAACATCTGCTCAACACGTGCATGTGACCAATAACATCTGTTCAACACGTGCATGTGACCAATAACATCTGTTCAGCACGTGTACAGTCGTGGCCAAAAGTTTTGAGAATGACACAAATATTAATTTTCACAAAGTCTGCTGCCTCAGTTTGTATGATAGTAATTTGCATATACTCCAGAATGTCATGAAGAGTGATCAGATGAATTGCAATTAATTGCAAAGTCCCTCTTTGCCATGCAAATGAACTGAATCCCCCAAAAACATTTCCACTGCATTTCAGCCCTGCCACAAAAGGACCAGCTGACATCATGTCAGTGATTCTTTCGATAACACAGGTGTGAGTGTTGACAAGGACAAGGCTGGAGATCACTCTGTCATGTGGATTGAGTTCGAATAACAGACTGGAAGCTTCAAAAGGAGGGTGGTGCTTGGAATCATTGTTCTTCCTTTGTCAACCATGGTTACTTGCAAGGAAACACGTGCCGTCATCATTGCTTTTCACAAAAAGGGCTTCACAGGCAATGATATTGCTGCCAGTAAGATTGCACCTAAATCAAATCTAATTAATTTATAAAGCCCTTCTTACATCAGCTGATGTCACAAAGTGCTGCACAGAAACCCAGCCTAAAACCCCAAACAGCAAGCAATGCAGGTGTAAAAGCACGGTGGTTAGGAAAAACTCCCTAGAAAGGCCAAAACCTAGGAAGAAACCTAGAGAGGAACCAGGCTGTGAGGGGTGGCCAGTCCTCTTCTGGCTGTGCCGGGTGCAGATTATAACAGAACATGGATAAGATTTAAAAATATTCATAAAACAGGCAGAACAGTTGAAACTGGAGAAGCAGCACGGCCAGGTGGACTGGGGACATCAAGGAGTCATCAGGCCAGTACCTTGACAACAAAATCAACCATTTATCGGATCATCAAGAATTTCAAGGAGAGCGCTTCAATTGTTGTGAAGAAGGCTTCAGGGCGCCCAAGAAAGTCCAGCAAGCGCCAGGACAGTCTCCTAAAGTTGATTCGGCTGCGGGATCGGGGCACCACCAGTTCAGAGCTTGCTCAGGAATGGCAGCAGGCAGGTGTGAGTGCATCTGCACGCACAGTGAAGCAAAGACTTTTGGAGGATGGCCTGGTGTCAAGAAGGGCAGCAAAGAAGCCACTTCTCTCCAGGAAAAACATCAGGGACAGACTGATATTCTGCAAATGGTACAGGGATTGGACTGCTGAGGACTGGGTAGTGTTTCGGGTAGCCTTCCACAAGCTTCCCACAATAAGTTGGGTGAATTTTGGCCCATTCCTCTTGACAGAGCTGGTGTAACTGAGTCAGGTTTGTAGGCCTCCTTGCTCGCACACGCCTTTTCAGTTCTGCCCACACATTTTCTATAGGATTGAGGTGAGGGCTTTGTGATGGCCACTCCAATACCTTGACTTTGTTGTCCTCCCACAACTTTGGAAGTATGCTTGGGGTCATTATCCATTTGGAAGACCCATTTGCGACCAAGCTTTAACTTCCTGACTGATGTCTTGAGATGTTCCGTCAATATATCCACATAATTTCCCCTCTTCATGATGCCATCTATTTTGTGAAGTGCACCAGTCCCTCCTGCAGCAAAGCACCCCCACAACATGATGCTGCCACCCCCGTGCTTCACAGTTGGGATGGTGTTCTTCGGCTTGCAAGCCTCCCCCCTTTTCCTCCAAACATAACGATGGTCATTATGGCCAAGCAGTTCCAGAGTACATTTCTCCAAAAAGTACGATCTTTGTCCCCATGTGCAGTTGCAAACCGTAGTCTGGCTTTTTTTATGGCGGTTTTGGAGCAGTGGCTTCTTCCTTGCTGAGCGACCTTTCAGTTGATATAGGACTTGTTTTACTGTGGATATAGATACTTTTGTACCTGTTTCCTCCAGCATCTTCACAAGGTCCTTTGCTGTTGTTCTGGGATTGATTTGAACTTTTCGCACCAAGTACGTTCATCTCTAGGAGACAGAACGTGTCTCCTTCCTGAGCGGTATGATGGCTGCGTAGCCCCATGGTGTTTATACTTGCGTACTATTGTTTGTACAGATGAACGTGGTGCCTTCAGGTGTTTGAAAATTGCTCCCAAGGATGAACCAGACTTGTGGAGGTCTACAATTTTTTTCTGAGGTCTTTGCTGATTTCTTTTGATTTTCCCATGATGTCAAGCAAAGAGGCACTGAGTTTGAAGGTAGGCCTTGAAATACATCCACAGGTACACCTTCAATTGACTCAAATTATGTCAATTAGCCTATCAGAAGCTTCTGAAGCCATTGCATAATTTTCTGCAATTTTCCAAGCTTTTTAAAGGCACAGTCAACTTAGTGTATGTAAACTTCTGACCCACTAGAATTGTGATACAGTGAAATAAGTGAAATAATCTGTAAATAATTGTTGGAAAGATTACTTGTCATGCACAAAATGTCGTAACTGATTTGCCAAAACTATAGTTTGTTAACAAGAAATGTGTGGAGTGGTCAAAAACAAGTTTTAATGACTCCAACCTAAGTGTATGTAAACTTCCAACTTCAACTGTGTGTGTTAATCTCTGTGCCCCCTGAAGGCCCCAAGTTCCCCGGGTCCCTGTCCTCTAAGCAGGGGGCCCCAGCAGGGTTGAGGTTTGAGGAGGTCCACATCTCCACTGAGCCGTCCAATAGGAACCAGCTGGTTAAAGGAGGAAAGAAGCAGAAGAGAAAGAGAATCGTCAAACAGAAGAAACAGGTCAAAACACCACAGAAGAAGAAGAAAGGTGGGTCCAGACACACTAAGTTCTGAGCCAATAGGGTTTTCTTAGCTCTGTTTGGTTTCGGTTAGATTATCACAAAAATTATGGAGATTTACGGTTTCGGGAATTTTATTTATAGTTTAAATGCACTATGCATTATGTGGGTTGAATACTGTAACTTAAACTATTCAGATAAGACTCATGGTGGTAGATCGCTGCGCCACTCAGGAGACCCAAGGCATCAACGTCCGGGTTAGGGGAGGGATTGGCCGTCCGGGATGATGATGATGATTATAAAGGGGATTATGGTGATAATATCATGGTGATGATATTAGGGTGGTGATGATGATTGTGTGTGTGTGCGCAGTAACGGAGGGTAGAAAGCGTGTCCCAGTCCATGATGCAGCGGATCACAAAGCTCTGATGATGATGACCAGACAGAGAGTGACATGGAGCGTCAGGGAGGACTCTGTACTCATCCTCTGTAGAGTCGCTTCACACTTCCTTAACCGCAAGGTATATGCACACACAGACACACTGGCACACTTCAACATCTCTCGCTCTCTCTCGCGCTCTGTCTGTCTCTCTCTCTCTCGCGCGCTCTGTCTCTCTCTCTCTC
>QNTS01007300.1:14603-42610 GCA_003317085.1 Hucho hucho
AACCTATCCTCCCAAATTAAGGTGCTACCAACCTCCTTTGCCCATGAACCAGTATCTATGCGTTAGAGTCCTCTAATGCCCAGAAAGCTCAGATTCAAACTCCCATTTACCAGCTTTGCAAGTGTTATGTCAAAATACATTTGTTGATCACCAAATATGGAGTTTCGCTGAGCAACTACTATCTTAATTTGCTCCCGTTACGGCCGGTATGTACATCCAAAAAAGGTCTAAATAAAAATGTGCAAGCGACTGGAAAAAATGCCTATTCGGCACATTCAACCACTCATTACTGCCACGCACAGGTCGGAATTCTACAACTCAACCAGCCGTAACTGGAGTAAATTAAGATTTTCTTCAACAAGCATGACGCACAGGATGTACACAGGCCAAAATCCCCGTCATTGGCAAGAGAAGGAGACGCAGGTACAGAGGACACAGAGCGGGGTGCCTTGTAAGGATCTGCCGACTGCCTTTACCGTCGGTATTACTTGCCAACGTACAATCATTGGACAATAAATTAGACAAGGTACGATCACGAATATCCTACCAACGGGACATCAAAAACTCATGTTTCACCGAATCGTGGCTGAATGACGACATGGATATTCAGCTTGCGGGATATACGCTGCACTGGCTAGATAGAACAGCACACTCCGATAAGACGGGATCTGTGCATATTTGTAAATAACAGCTGGTGCACGAAATCTAAGGAAGTCTCTAGATTTTGCTCGCCTGAAGAAGAGTATCTCATGATAAGCTGTAGACCACACTATTTGCCAAGAGAGTTTTCATATATAATTTTCGTGGCTGTTTATTTACCACCACAGACGGATGCTGGCACTAAGACCGCACTCAGTCAGCTGTATAAGGAAATAAGCAAACAGGAAACCGCTCACCCAGAGGTGGTGCTCCTAGTTGCCGGGGACTTTAATGCAGGGAAACTTAAATCAGATTTACCTCATTTCTATCAGCATGTTAAATGCGCAACCAGAGGAAAAAAAATTCTAGGTCACCTGTACTCCACGCATACAAAGCACTTCCTGACCCTCCATTTGGCAAATCTGACCACAATTCTATCCTGATTCCTGCTTACAAGCAAAACATAAAGCAGGAAGCACCAGTGACTGTCTATAAAAAAGTGGTCAGATGAAGCACATGCTAAACTACAGGACTGTTTTGCTAGCACAGACTGGAATATGTTCCGGGATTCTGCCGATGGCATTGAGGAGTACACCACATCAGTCACTGGCTTTATCAATAAGTGCATCGAGGACGTCGTCCCCACAGTGACTGTACGTACATACCCCAACCAGAAGCCATGGATTACAGGCAACATTCGCACTGAGCTAAAGGGTAGAGCTGCCTCCTTCAAGGTGCGGGACTCTAACCCGGACGCTTATAAGAAATCCTGCTATGCCCTCCGACGAACCATCAAACAGGCAAAGCGCCAATACAGGACTAAGATTGAATCGTACTACACCGGCTCCGACAGTCGTCTTGTGTGGCAGGGCCTGCAAACTATTACAGACTACAAAGGGAAGCATAGGCACGAGCTGCCCAGTGACACGAGCTTACCAGACAAGCTAAATCACCTCTATGCTCGCTTCAAGGCAAGCAACACTAAGGCTTGCATGAGAGCATCAGCTGTTCCGGACAACTGTGTGACTCCCTGTTCACCCATGACTGCGTGGCCAGGCACGACTCCAACACCATCATTAAGTTTGCAGATGACACAACAGTGGTAGGCCTGATCACCGACAACGACGAGACAGCCTATATGGAGGAGGTCAGAGACCTGGCTAGGTGGTGCCAGAATAACAACCTATCCCTCAACGTAATCAAGACAAAGGAGATGATTGTGGACTACAGGAAAAGGAGGACCGAGCACGCCCCCATTCTCATCGACGGGGCTGTAGTGGAGCAGGTTGAGAGCTTCCACGTCACCAACAAACTAGAATGGTACAAACACACCAAGACAGTCGTGGAGAGGGCACGACAAGCCTATTCCCCCTCAGGAAACTCAAAAGATTTGGCAAGGGTCCTCAGATCCTCAAAAGGTTCTACAGCTGCAACATCGAGAGCATCCTGACTGGTTGCATCACTGCCTGGTACGGCAACTGCTCGGCCTCTGACCGCAAGGCACTACAGAGGGTAGTGCGTACGGCCCAGTACATCATGAAAAGGCTACCCAGACTATTTGCATTGTCCACCCCCCCACCCCAACCCCTTTTTTACGCTGCTGCTACTTTCTGTTTATCATCTATGCATAGTCACTTTAATTATACACTCATGTACATAAACAGCAAAAAACGAAACGTCCTCTCACTGTCAACTGTGTTTATTTTCAGCAAACTTAACGTGTAAATATTTGTATGAACATAAGATTCAACAACTGACACACAAACTGAACAAGTTCCACAGACAGACTAACAGAATTGGAATAATGTGTCCCTGAACAAAGGGGGGGGTCAAAAGTAACAGTCAGTATCTGGTGTGGCCACCAGCTGCATTAAGTGCTGCACCAGATTTGCCATAGACTGCACCAGATTTGCCAATTATTGCTGTGAGATGTTACCCCCACTCTTCCACCAAGGCACCTGCAAGGTCCCGGACATTTCTGGGGGGAATGGCCCTAGCCCTCACCCTCCGATCCAACAGGTCCCTGACGTGCTCAATGGGATTGAGATCCGGGCTCTTCGCTGGCCATGTGTCAGGCTCTTGTGTAGCTGGTGCATAAAGTCAGGCGCAGGAGAACAGTACTGAAGTGAGCAAAAACCTTTACTCAAACAAATATACATGTAAAACGCTAAACGCTTAAATACAAATAAACATGCCAAACGCAAAATAGGCGAGGCATATAAGAAATGCACCAGCCGAAAGAAACGGCTTCACAATAAACAATCACACACAAGGACATGGGGGGAAAACAGAGGGTTAAATACACAACAGATAATGAAGGGGAATGCAAACCAGGTGTGTGTGAAAAGCAAGACAAGACAAATGGAAGATGAAAAGTAGATTGGTGATGATTAGAAGACCGGTGACGTCGACCGCCGAATGCCGCCCGAACGAAGAGGGAAACCGACTTCAGCCGAAGTCGTGACAGTACCCCCCCTTGACGTGCGGCTCCAGCTGCGCGCCGACACCGGCTTCGAGGCCGACCCGGAGGACGAGGCGCAGGGCGATCCGGCCGGCGACGATGGAACTCCCGCAGGAGTTCAGGGTCCAATACATCCTCCGCCGGAACCCAGCACCTCTCCTCCGGACCGTACCCCTCCCACTTCACGAGGTACTGAAGGCCCCTCGCCCGACGCCTCGAATCCAGGATGGAATGGACGGAGTCCGCCGGGCCCCCCTCGATGTCCAGAGGGGGTGGAGGAACCTCCTGCACCTCAGACTCCTGGAGCGGACCAATCACCACCGGGCCTGAGGAGAGACACATGGAACGAGGGGTTAATATGGTAATCAGGGGGAAGCTGTAACCTGTAACAAACCTCGTTCACTTTCCTCAGTACTTTAAATGGCCCCACAAACCGCGGACCCAGCTTCCGGCAGGGAAGGTTTCGGGTCGAGAGCCAGACCCTGTCCCCCGGTGCGAACACCGGGGCCTCACTGCGGTGACGGTCCGCGCTGGTCTTTTGGTGCGGCCTGCTGGAGGTGACCATGGGCGGCTTCCCAGGTCTCCTCCGCGCACCTGAACCAATCGTCTACCGCAGGAGCCTCGGTCTGACTCTGATGCCACGGTGCCAGAACCGGCTGGTACCGTAAAACACACTGAAAAGGGGAAAGGTTAGTGGAGGAGTGGCAGAGCGAGTTCTGCGCCATCTCTGCCCAGGGCACGAACGCCGCCCACTCCCCCGGCCGGTCCTGGCAATAGCACCGCAGAAACCTGCCCACATCCTGGTTCACTCTCTCCACCTGGCCATTACTCTCGGGGTGAAAACCCGAGGTAAGGCTGATCGAGACCCACAGATGTTCCATAAACGCCTTCCAGACTCTCGAAGTGAACTGGGAACCCCGATCAGACACTATATCCTCAGGCACCCCGTAGTGCCGGAAGACGTGAGTAAACAGGGCCTCCGCAGTTTGTAGGGCCGTAGGAAGACCGGGCATAGGGATGAGACGACAGGACTTAGAAAAACGATCCACAACGACCAGGATGGTGGTGTTACCCTGTGAGGGAGGAAGATCCATAAGAAAATCCACCGACAGGTGTGACCAAGACCGTTGTGGAACTGGTAAGGGATGTAGCTTACCTCTGGGCAGGTGTCTAGGAGCCTTACACTGAGCGCACACCGAGCAGGAGGAAACATAAACCCTCACATCCCGAGCCAGGGTGGGCCACCAGTATTTCCCTGTCAGACAGAGCACTGTCCGCCTGATCCCTGGATGACCAGATGAGGGTGATGTGTGGGCCCAATAGCCGGTCACGGACAACAGACAGAATGTACTGACGCCCGACGGGACACTGAGGTGGAGCGGGCTCTGTACGCAACGCCTGTTCTATGTCCGTGTCCAGCTCCCACACGACCGGCGCTACCAGGCAGGAAGCCGGGATAATGGGAGTCTGATCCATGGGCCGCTCCTCTGTGTCATACAGTCGGGACAGTGCGTCTGCCTTTACATTCCGGGAACCTGGTCTGTAAGACAGGGTAAACACAAAACGGGTAAAGAACATGGCCCACCTTGCCTGACGAGGATTCAGTCTCCTAGCTGCCCGGATGTACTCCAGGTTGCGGTGGTCAAAATTGCTTCACCTCCTTTACCGTGGTGGGAGTTGGCCAAATACGCACAGCTGCAATGCGATCACTTCTCCATCCCTGATGTGGAAATGCGATACCCTAGGAAGGAGACGGCCTGCTGAAACAACAGGCATTTCTCAGCCTTGACGTACAGGTCATGCTCCAACAGTCGTCCAAGTACCCTGCGCACCAAGGACACATGCTCGGCGCATGTAGCGGAGTATATCAGAATGTCATCGATATACACCACTACACCCTGCCTGTGCAGATCCCTGAAAATCTTGTCTACAAAGGATTGGAAGACTGATGGAGCATTCATCAACCCGTACGGCATGACGAGGTATTCATAATGACCTGAGGTGGTACTAAACGCTGTTTTCCACTCGTCTCCCTCCCGGATACGCACCAGGTTGTACGCACTCCTGAGATCCAGTTTAGTGAAGAAGCGCGCCCCATGCATTGACTCAATCGCCATGGCGATAAGAGGTAGCGGGTAGCTGTACCTCACCGTGATTTGATTTAGACCTCTATAGTCAATGAACGGCCGCAGACCTCCATCCTTCTTCACAAAAAGTGAAACTCGAGGAGGCAGGTGAAGTGGAGGGACGAATGTACCCCTGTCCCAGGGATTCGGAGATATGTTTCAATAGCTGCGTCTCCTCTTGCGACAGGGGATACACGTGACTCCTGGGAAGTGCAGCGTCTACCAGGAGATTTATCGCACAATCCCCCCTTCGATGGGGTGGTAATTGAGTCGCCTTCCTTTTACAGAAGGCGAGAGCCAAATGGTCATATTCTGGGGGGATGTGCATGGTGGAGACCTGGTCTGGACTTTCCTCCGTGGTAGCACCAACGGAAACTCCTACACACCTCCCCTGAGCACTCTTGTGACCACCCCGTGAGAGCCCTCTGTTGCCGGGAAATGGTGGGGTTATGACGAGCCAACCAAGGAAGGCCTAGTACCATGGGAAACGCAGGAGAATCAATGAGAAAGAGACTGATTCTCTCCTCGTTACCCCCTGCGTCTCCATAAACAGGGAGATGGTGGCCTCCTTGATTAGTCCTGACCCTAACGGTCGACTATCCAGAGCGTGAACACGGGAAAGGTCTAACCACAGATATAATGGGGATCCCTAAACTAAGGGCTAACGCTCTGTCAATAAAATTCCCAGCTGCGCCTGAATCGACTAGCGCCTTATACTGAGATTGCGGGGAAAACTCAGGGAAACAAACAGGTACAAACAGGTGAACAAGAGAGGACTCTGGATGAGAGTGGTGCATACTCACCTGGGGTGACGCCAGAGTGCCCTGCCTGCTGCCTCGATTCCCAGAAAGACCAACCCGGCACAGACCGACAGTGTGTCTTCTGCGGCCACAGATGGTGCAAGTGAAGGTCCCTCCTCCAGCCTCCCTACGTGCAGCCCCTCCCAACTCCATGGGCACCGGAGCGGGAGTACTGGGAGATGGAACCGACAGAGCCCCCTCAGGACGTCCACGGGTAACCAGCAGGTTATCCAACCGGCTGGACAGATCTACTAGTTGGTCAAAGTTAATGGTGGCATCCCTGCAGGCCAACTCCCGTCGGACGTCCTCGCGCAGGCTGCATCGATACTGTTCAATGAGGGCCCTGTCGTTCCATCCGGCTGCGGCGGCCATAGTCCGGAACTCCAGCGCGAACTCCTGTGCGCTCCTCGTCCCCTGCCTCAAATGAAAAAGTCGTTCCCCCGCCACTCTACTTTCGGGCGGATGGTCAAAGACGGCCCGGAAGCGACGGGTGAACTCCTCAAAGTGGTCCAACACTGCGTCTTCCTCTCCCCAAGAGGCAGGAGACGAGGGCAGAGACTCTCTCCCTTCCTGAGGGAGCTGGGTGAACGGTAGCCAGGTATAGGTCCAGTTGTAGGAGGAACCCCTGGCACCATCCCATCATACTCCCTGGGAAGGGAGAGACGCATCCCACTGGAGCTTGATCCGGACGGGACGTGTAGAGGTAACCCCGGTTGCGTTGGTCGAGGCGCTGGAGAGACTTCCTGTCTCTCCCAGCGGTCCATGGTCTGGACAACGTGATCCATCTTGGCACCGAGATGATGTAACATGGCCAAGTGTTCCTGGACGCGTTCCTCGACTCCTCTGACCGGGGTACCTGCTCCTGCTGACTCCATGGCGGTTGTGTGATTCTGTCAGGATCACACAAGCTACTGTTATTTTGTCTTTTTACAGTTGTTTTTATTTCTTTACTTATCTATTGTTCACCTAATACCTATTTTTTTTATAAATTGCAATGTTGGTTAGGGCCTGTAAGTAAGCATTTCACTGTAAGGTCTACACCTGTTGTATTCGGCGCGTGACAAATAAACTTTGATATGATGGTCCCGAAGAGGCATTTCTTTCGATTGCTTGTCATTTCTTTTTAAATACCGGTCGTAACTGGAGTACATGAAGATGGTTGCTCAGCTAAACTCCATATATGGTGATCAACGAATGTATTTTGACATTATAATGCTTGCAGAGCTGGTGAATGTGAGTTTGAACCTGAGCTTTCTGGGCATTAGATAGGTCTCTAACACACAGATACTGGTTCATATCTCCCTATGATCATCTGCTATTAATGTTTTTTTTTTGTTTTTTTTAATTGCGTTAGTAATGTTTTTTTATTTTGTATTACATGGTAGGTCACCTGGCCTATACAATGCTCTCAGTGGATATAAATTATTAACCATATTATTTGTCTCTGCAGAAACCAGCCAGCCCCAGAAGGCATCAGCAGCAGGATCAGAAGCTTCCCCCAGTGTTCAAAACAGATGATTATTTCACCCCACACCCAGGACACTGAAAGTTTGACTGAAATGACACCCTATTCCTTTATAGTATTGACCAGTGTTGTCAACAATAGTGCACTATATAGGGTGCCATTTAGAAGGCAACTTGAAACAGGCCTGCAGCTCCCACACATCACACATGCAATGGTCAGCCTAACTTCTTCTCTAGGCCAGGGGACTTCAGTCTTCATGGCTGTCTGAACTGGACCAGAGCCATAGATTGAGATGGATATGGCTCTGGACCTGACTATCGGGACAATAATTCTAATGTGCTCTGGGCTGGAGGATCTGAGGTGCAACTATTTCAACTAGCAATATAGTGTTGGCTCTCTCTTTCTCTCTCACAAGTGGCTGTGAAGACGCTGAAGAAATCAGATTCTTATTGGATGCGGTCACCTGAAATAGGAAAACGGTGTTATTGATCTAAAGACTGGTTTTTAAGACGGTTTTTCAAGATCCTCCAAGTGTTTCCCCTTTTCTGATCTTGTGGCCACATGTTGAATTGAATTGCTGTCCGGAATTATATTAATCATCACACTTGTACTCTCACCAACAGTATGATTTGTATGATATGATGTTCAAGCTTGACTAAACTTTTACATGATATGGTAGTTTTAGTGACATTCTGTCTGTAGACATCTGTTGTTAGAATGCTATTGTTTCCTGTTTGTATGGCCTAATGCTGGAGTGGAATTGGCTATTTGTAATTCTCCACACACTGCACCAAGCAACATTTATTTGTTTAACATTCTCTTTTGTGATAATTGTATATTCTTTTTAACTTTTGTCACCAATGATCATCATACCAAATAATTATAAATAAAGTGGTTTCTTTCTTCTTGACTGACTTTCAGTAAACCCTCATCTGGAAAGATGTTATTGAGTGTCGCACAACTACAGATAACAAAATATCTAAGAGGTAATAGTTATACACAGCTAGCTTCAACATAAAACACAATTTTGTCACTTTCACTTTCTTGGCTCCAAAAATCTGTGTAAAATAACTTCAAATGATTAATGTTATACAAAAGTATACATTGTCATATCCATTAACTCACAATTGTCCACATTTACTGACATAATATTGAACACAACTAATTTAATATTGATTTACATTTTATTATCAATGGGCTGAAAAATAATTGACTACCAAGGTTGGTTGCACTGAAGTAAAACGCCCTTTCAGGGGGCATTCAAGCTCTTAGGTACCCGTCAATCGAACGGAGGCGCGCCTCTATTGGTCGTTTAGTCTTGTATATGACAACACAACCTGTATTCCGGATGAAGCGGGAAAGGCGTGCATCCTCACTGGATTGCTAGCTAGTTGCATATTAAGGTAAGTTTCATATCAAGTTTTAAACAACCATTAAGGAATAAACGCGTATACCTTATAAGGGGAAATTATTAATTGCAACGCAAAGTGAAAGTTTAGCTGTCATTTTCTGAGTGGAATGATGTACCTACTTTAAATGAGTTTAGCGAGCTAGCTATATAGCTACGTTAACTTGCTAGCTAACTAGCTAGCGTTTCCATTTTAGTCATTTAGCAGACGCTCTTATCCAGAGATATTTATATGTGCCATTCGGGTTAATTGCCTTGCTCAAGGGGCACATCGACAGATTATTCACCTATTCGGCTCGGGGATTTGAACCAGCAACCTTTTGGTTACTGGTCCAAAGCGCTTTTCATATATATTTTCGAGATATAGGAAGCCATTCTCGTGCTGATGTTCTCTTGATAAGTGCATAACTTCCATTGATTGTAAATCCAAAAATTCAGAGTGATTCTGAAACACGTGGGGTGTGCTCATCACCAGGTATATCAGGGATAAAAATAAAGGGATGTGCTGCTGGCTACCTCATATTCATGGCGCTTTTTCCTCTCCAGATTCCAACCTGCGCTTTGAACCATGGCAAGCAAACCGGTGTGGGAGCAGATAGGTGCAGGCTTTGTGCAACATTATTACCAACAGTTTGATTCTGATAGAACCAAACTTGCTGACCTCTATGTGAGTATTTTCATTTCAACACATTTAGATATGATTTAATGGTGTTTCATGGACCAATTTTGTCATCTGGAAACCTGGAGTGAATCTCCAAGTCTCGATTCCTTGCCTCTCCTCCAAATAGCTCTTAAACTCTAGAAGGCATTCTGCCTTCTCCCTACAGTTTCAGCCATTAGCTTCGCCCACGACTGGCTCATGTGAACTACAATCCCGACGCTGTGTTTTAATGTTTCGAAATGTCAATCATCGCTTGCGATATGAACATAGGGCCCTTATCTTTCATCGAGAGAGCATCCTTCAAATAAAAAATATACACTTACTGTAGCATTTTATTCGCAGATCCATACAGCTATAGGTGCTTCCATCTGGCCAAACTACAGTTCTGCTGCACTTCCTGAGTTACACTTACACACAGGTGTTTGTGGCATGCTAGGTAGCACAGGTGGTCCCCTCTTGTTATCCATCTGTTTTCTGAGCTCACTGTCTTAATAAATGACTGCGTTTCCAGACTGATGCGTCATGTTTAACATGGGAAGGAGTTGGTTTCCAGGGGCACAAAGCCATTATGGAGAAGATCACTGTAAGTGACATCTTCATTTAAGCTTCATTTCATCAAACTAATTATAATGCATAACGTAGTTCTTTCACATGGTACAGACATATAGACCTTATTGTCTCCCTTACTGCAGAGTTTACCGTTCCAGTCGATCCAGCACAGCATCACCGCACAGGACCACCAGCCCACGCCAGACAGCTGTGTGATGAGCATGGTGATGGGACAGCTCAAGGTAGGTTGTTTCAAAAGTAGTGGACGCATGTCCAGTGACTTGCTGGCGTAACAGAGTTCATACCAGAAACTCACCCACAGCTTGAGATGGCGCCAGTGATTTTTGCATCCTTTTCAGTGACACAACTCGTGTATATGTTTTAAAGTTGGCGATCACGTGTGTTAACTGTTTTTGCGAGGCAGAGGACCGTAGTTCAAACCAAGTCAGAGACAAGTTGAGGGAAGAAATTAAGCTTCTAAGCTAGTACAGTGACACCTGTTCCACTGGGTATTGCTATCTGCACGCTGGGGTTGAAACGGTGCACATTGAATTGCGGGAGCTTTTCATGAAGGAGCTGCTCCTGTTTTAATTTCAATAGCACTTGAAGATACTTGAGTTTTTAAAGGGATATTTTGGCAATGAGGCCGTTTATTTACTTCCGTTAGGTCCGATGAATTCGTGGATACCATTTTTGTCAGCGTGCACTATGAAGGAAGTTGCTAGCTAGCGTTAGTATAATGACTGGAAGTCTATGGTATCCACAAGTTAATCTGACACTGGAGAAGTAAAGGGCCTCATTGCCAAATTCCCGAAGTGTCCCTTTAACTGTAATAAACTTTAAAGAAATCAAATCAATGGGGCCTATTATGGTTAATTTCTACTGTATGTAATGTAGTTGAGTAAACTATATGTAGAGGATGATCATCTGTTCTCTTTTCTTTAAAAGGCTGACACGGACCAGGTGATGGGATTTCAACAAACATTCCTGCTGAAGAACGTGGACAACAAATGGATCTGCACGAACGACATGTTCAGATTGGCACTACATAACTTTGGAGCGTAGGAGGAAATGGAAGGATCACGTACATTCCACAGAGAGAGTTAGCTTTTTATATTTCATTTCAACTTTACATGTATGTGTTTTGTTAGAGTGCTTGTCAGATTCTTTTGTCTTCAATAAACTCATGTTAACCAATTTTAAGACTGTGTTCTGGACAGTTAACTGCAAACTGTTGTGAATGATGCACAGGAATACAACAGAATAAATTCATTCCCAAATACGTTTGGTACAATTTGCCTTATTGTTATTCAAACTATCCCTATTTGTTCCCAATATTGGCTAACATTTCATCCATACATGCCTTGTTATTAGGACCATAATGTTGATGTTTCTATTAAAAAGGGAATGGATGATCCTCCTAGTGATGCTTTTGGCATA
The DNA here is from genome assembly GCA_003317085.1 of Hucho hucho. NCBI lineage: Eukaryota > Metazoa > Chordata > Actinopteri > Salmoniformes > Salmonidae > Hucho > Hucho hucho. Next base: position 26,153 of record QNTS01007300.1, read on the forward strand.
GTGCTGCCATTCTGTGAACAATAAATTGCATATCTGAAATGGCACCTTATTCCCTGTATACTTTGTGTATAGTGTACATTTGACCAGAGCTAGTGCGTCCAAAACGGCACCCTATTGCCTATAGAGTGCCATTTCAGATGCAGACTGAACTAGGGAATAGCTCAATTGCATACTCCTTGTGTCCTCGTCTCCTCCTCAAAACCCATTGGATAAGAAAGCCAGAGGTCCTTCTGACCTCGAATGGGAAGATGAGGAAAGCGGACGTGAGGCGTGTGCAATTGAGATCTTCCCATAGGGAAGTCTCCTCCAGCCTGGTACAGACTGCATCATAAATGGCTGCTTCCTCATAACGGTTTGATACTAATCCAGGAGGCATGTTCAAATGAAGGGTAGCCAGCTTCATCCTCGCTGTTTTCATTTTTCTGTGTTATGAAGAGCCCTTGACCCTAATACACTTGTATAGTAAGGCATGTCATTCATCATGTAAACTCCTATACGTTGACCAGGCTGTGCATCTGTTGTCCTGCAACACAAAATAAATGTCTGCTTACGAAATGGCAGCTTATATACCTCTATATAGTGCACTACTTTTGACTACGGCTAGTGCCCTATATAGGGAATAGGGTGTCAGATGCAGACAAGCAAATGATGACAGCAGGCCCTCTAGCTTGAGACCAAGACATAAACCCAGATGACCAATTGACCCTGATAGCAAATGCAACCCAAACACCAAATCCTCTCACAGAAAGATGTGCAAAACTTTGTGAACGCATTCTGCTACAGTACTTAGTTTGTCTCTTCTGAAACAATGTACATCGTATTCTCGCTATCTTCACTGGCACCTTGTTCACATAAGGTGCATATCTAGCAATTTCACGCTCAAGGCCATTGTTCTGAGTGTTGCTCTTGAAAATATATTTCTATCATGAGGAATACAGTAATGAGTAAAGAATGCTGACAGTTTTTATTTGAGATAAGCCTGTAACAATTTTAGGCTAGGTCTGCAATATTACTGTTGGCCTCCAGGGGGCGATCACAGTTTGGCGACAATTCCACAGAAGTAATTTATTTTCACCTGAAGGTGGTGATTTGAAGAGACAGTGGTTGTGTCCGAATACTCATACTAGCGTACTAAATAGTACGTGAAAAAAAAACTTTTATAGTATGTGAAAATAGTACTCCGAATGCGTTATCTAATGCGCGATTGCGTTGACTCCAGCCATTCATATTTTGGTACAGTGTGTCAATTTATCTGATTATCAGCTGTTGTCAAATGTTATTCGTTAAAGACGAGTGAATTGTAAATAGATCAAACGCCGAAATGAGTATGCAATTTAAGTATGTAGTATGCTAGTATGGGTATTCGGATACGGCTACTGTCACGGTGCAACTGTTGACAATGCAAACCTTACTATAGGAGTGAAAGTTGAGGAAAGTTCAGCTTTAATAAGAAATGTATCAGCAATGGGCTTTCAAGAGATAGTCACTCGCCAGCCACTAGTCGACCATGGCGTTAGGGCACCAATCAAGACATTAACAACCATATATGATGACCCAATTAACAATGTGTAAATCTGTGTTCATGTCTCGTTCCTGAAGATAGTTTTACAGAATTGAGTTGATCGAATAGCTTTAGCTGGCGAGCCAAATTTCGCTGTGTCTACACCTTTGGCCATAATTTGTAGATTTATTTGTTTTTGCGTAACATATACAATCTAACGATAATAAGAAATATTGTTATTCTTGATTCGTACCTTTCAAATACCATTGCAATTTTATTTTAGCCATTTCTAACACACTACTTTATTGCAATAAAAGGTAGCAAGTACTTAAATTCTTATGTTTTTTTTCTTCAAATAATGGACTGGAAGGGTAGTCTACCATTGGCTGATGAACAGTGGCATGATATGAGGTCACCATAAAATCTTTTTGGCCCTCCCCTTTGCCTCAATTTCCTGACAGCCTATTGGTTGTTTTGAAATGTACCATGTGACTAGCTAGCTTTTTCCAGAGCCTTTATTCTGTCCGTAGCCACACCCACACCTCTTTTGTGCTCTTATATAAGGTTTATTAGCCCAATTAACTCATCAGTTAAGAGTGAAATGGACGGAAATCACTACGAAACTTCAATTATGTCTGGAAAGTTCCCCAATTTAGTCCACAGCTAACTTCAATCTCATTGGTCATCCTCCATATATGCTAATTAGGACCCAAACGTCATGTCCTGAACACAAGCGCCATTTTTTTACTTCAGGAGGAGGGTGAAACAGCACAATACATCAATTATTTCACTTTAATGTAAATCATTATTTCCTGAATTAACTTTGGCGGCTGCATCTTGTCCGGGGAGGTGAGTGGCAGAGTATCGTCCAGGTGGATTGATTGCACACTTCCGTGACACGGAGACTGAAGCGCTGGCGGATTGGTGAAACTATCCATACACGGTAAAAAAAAAAAAAAGACGCGACAGCCATCCTTTTATAACCGGAGAAGCAAAAGCAGAGGTAATTGTATGTAGCCCGGTCAGTCAACATCTTCAACAGTTCATCACAAATCTACACCTATTGTAGCCATTGTCGACATTTGCGCAGATCCACTTTCATAAATCAGCCAACCAGGCATGTTTTGTATGCAGTTCAACCAATGATTGATCATTGAGTTCAACACAGCTAGCTAGCTAGCATTTTAGCTTATATTATTATTCCCGCCAATGCATACAATTAGATGGTTTTAACTATATTTTTGCTGTTGGGTCCCTCGGCCGCTTTTGGTGACCCTTCAATGGCATAGGTGTCCCATTCGAATGTCTGCCCTTTCAACTTGGATGGTAATTTCTGTGCCTACCGTGGGGCATGGTGACCACGGGTGAGGGGGAATCAGGATTTGTTTCCAGAGAGGGAGTCTGAAACGGCTGCCACATCCAAGGAAGGCACGCAAATGTTTAACTCCTGTGTCGGGGATCTACTTAGCTAGCTAGTGACGAAAAAGAACAATACGGGACTCTTTCGAGTGCCTGTAATTTGAACGAGTACACTAAGAGCTGCCAACTTTTGAAGAAAGCTTAGAGTGAGATTTGCTATGTGAATTTCATTTTCCCCTGGCACAACCCCTAGACATGAGGGACATTTGACTGTTTTAAAGTTAATTTCCTGCAATTCTACGTATTTTGACATGGCTTAGGCCTATGACCAGGGTGGAAAATAAAACCACGGGTCCGGTGTATTCAGGATACTTTGAACATGAAATTAACTCAATTTGTCGACTTTGAGATTTGGAGGGGTGAAATGTTAAAGTATGCATATTTTTGTTAAACATTATTTAGTTGGATTGACACTTTATTCAGACAGTAAAGAAATAAGATGGGGAGAAACCGTATGAAGGTTGGAAACAGGGATTGATCCCTATTCTCAGGTGGAAAGAATGACACGTGCAGGGTAGTGTTACTACTATAACAATTAATTTCTCAATCACCCAAAATTGACTGAATATCAGTGGTTTATGTCTACTAGTTGAAGATCCTTGCCACAATCTTACTCTACCGAGATGAAATATGTGTTTGAGTCCCCCTACCATCTGCCTAGCATGTGCACAATACTAAAATAATTTGAGGCTTGGAGTATTTAATATCCAATGCTTATTTGTATGGTTTTTTTCAAAACTGTCCATTCCATGAATGGCTGTAAAAATACACAGCCTCATAATTCATTTTTAAAGACACTTAGGCATATCTGATTTCAAATATGTGATTACACTGCCAGAATTGGGAAGAAGTGGAATAATAAAATAACTTTAGGGAATAACAGTAGTGTTCTTGCTGACAAGCACACTAATTACCCTATATTTTAGCCCATTGTTAAGAATGAGAATTGTTCCACTGATCAGGCTAAATTAAGTAGATAAAATCTCCTGAAGACAAGATGCCATGAATCTGCCCCTACACCCTAACCAAAAAATAGATATATTCATTGTCCCCGCTGTAGAATCAAATTTACACTTTTGGGTTCACAATCTTTGACAAAATTAATTTAATAGTTTCAAATTGTCACCCTACCAAACTTCCCTGCGAAAACATGCTGTAGGTCTGTCTGCTGCCTTTTTGTTGTCACAGCCTGAATGCCAATTGCCAAATGAGATTTAATGCGAGTGTGGATTAAATCGATTTAAGTACAGCATGTCAAAAGGCTGCATTCTGCAATAGGGACGGGAGTAACAGCAACCTAGTTTTGACAAAATTGTACATAAAACAGCTACCGTGCTGCTCTTTTAACAGTTTTATAAACTCTGTGGAGTACATTCTTTCTCTATTCAGCTCCACTCTAATATTGAGGGACGTTAAAAAAAAACCTGCATCCAATCCCGTTGATCCTTTGCATTAGTGGTTCCCAAACTGTGGAGGGGCCGGTTTATTAAAAAAATAAACACTTAAGGAGCTCAGTCCGGCTTCAAACTTACTCTTGAAAGTTGTAATATTCTAATGCACAAGGTACAATTAAAAAAATTGGGTAGTGCATCATCAGTTCCTCTTGTCATGTTAGTCATTGTATACCTTAGAGAGCTATTTATAACTTGTCAGAAATGTCCAGATCAACTAGCCTATGTCAGCAGTTTTTTTTACTTTGTTTTTTTGCCCATAGATGTAATATGTCACTAATCACATGAATACACATTCGATGTGGCAAAATGTATATAATTGCAAGAAAATTTGCTTTAAACTGCAAAAGGTTCTTTGCACCACATGACAATGTGTAGAATTGCAGGTAATAAGCTTTAAACCTGCACAAGGAAGAGGGGTGTGAACAGTTTGTCATGAACAGTTCTTGTGCCCATAGAAATAGATGTGGCGTGCGTGCGCACGCGCAGGGGTGGTGTGGAGTGGAGTGGAATGTTCCAATGCTTGGAGGGGGGACCCAGAGTGAAAATGTTTGGGAACCCCTACCTTACTTAACTAGACCAATCATATGCTTCAATGTGCCGCTGTTTGCAGTGCTGTTGCAAGACAGGCCAATGATAGAGGTTCTGCTCGTGTTAAGTTACAGGCGCGGATGGTCCGATTTCAAAACGATTTGGAGCACAGTTTAAAAGATAACGCACTGACTATATACTGGACTAATTCTACAAATAACAGCAGTACCTTTCAATGCATGAGATAGATGTGGCGTGTGAGTGTGAGGAGGGTCAAATGCGTGAGTTGGCAGCTCTGTACCCTTCAAATACTTTAATGAGGATCCATTACTGATGTTTAGAAGCATTTTTCCAGTGATCAGAAACCTCTGAAAGTGCTATTAATTATGTTTTAACAGTCAAATTTGACTGCCATTTGTACATTGTCCATCAGTGTGACGTAATGTCCCGCCTCATGCTTAACAAATAATTGTTAAGCATGAGGCAGGTAACATTAGATCAATACACAAGTAAAAATTGCTTTTTTTAATCGAGGTTTAGTGAAATCACTGAATCTTGCCTAAAATGTAATAGCGAGAGACTTTGTTATCATCGGTCTACATGCTTATTGTTTTTTAATTGAAATGCCAGAATGATAACTGATTTTAAAGACATAAGTAACGAAATAGTCAATTATTTTATCACTCAACCTTTAACTTGTATTGTAATGTCACACCAGAGGACACGTTCAAGGCACTAATACATGAAATGGTTCCTTAAATTGGATAGACTTTAAAAATAGAAGGTGGCTGTATAATATTGAGTTGTTTAGACAGTTTATTACAGCTATATGTTTTGGCTATAAATCTTTTAATTTTTTACTTTTGTTTTGGCCGTATGGCAACTACCCAAATGTTCATGTTGTCTTGCTGTGTGGTGCTTGGTGCTAGATTTGGCAAGAGTAGCAATATTGGGTGAGATTTCCTTTCCCCTCTTTGTATCACTCACTCGCGTTCCGAATGCTCCCTCGACACGCATGCTAAGGGGGCACACAAACTCCCGTTAGGCCTACAGAAATAAATGCCTATAAAACGTATCTAAATGATGGGACCCACAAGCTACATTCCTTGCAAAATGACAGTTTTGTCACATTCAAAATTAACTGGTTGATTGACGTAGGAAATGTGTTCCAACAACGAGCTGCAGTTTTGGAATAATTGTGTCCTGTCTATTTTCCACTTAGGCTACTTTGCGAACTGCTAGTGCCATTTTAGAATTGGTTAGCTTAGGTTATAAACCCCCCTCCTTAAACAGACAGGTGCCACACTGAAAATACGCAAAAACATTAGTTTGAAAAAGACAGTGTATTTTCATCAGAATCATAAAGCCTAGGCCTCACCAAACGGATGTCGTGGCCGTAATTATTCTGTAACCCTGAAAAATTGCCAAATTGAGCCACGTTTCAAACGATCACTCTGAATAACAGTTCCTGATGCAAAATGCGCTTCACTTCACAGTGCAAATCATTTGGAAAAATGTTCTATTTTATTATATTACATGTGTGTTTTACTATAAAATAGGTGTCTTGAATGTGATAAGGGCTCGGGAAATAAGAGCGTCATGTCAGCTAAATTAACAAAGCAAGGCTATACAATTGCACAGTCATAGGCTTCTACAAGCAAGTGCCGCTGGTGCAGTTACTGCCTCCTTCTTGGAGATTGTATTCCACCATATAATATAACTAGTTTACTACAGTTTCAATAAATCATAAAACAATTTGACTGAATATACACTACATGACCAAATGTATGTGGACACCTGCTCATTGAACATCTTATTCCAAAATCATGGGCATTAATATGGAATTGGTACCCCCCCCCCCTTGCAGCTCTAACAGCCTCCACTCTTCTGAGAAGGCTTTCCCCTAGATGTTGGAACATTGCTGCGGGACTTGCTTCCATTCAGCCACAAGCATTACTGAGGTCAGGCACTGATGTTGGGCGATTCGGCCTAGCTCGCAGTCGGGGGTCTAATTAATCCCAAAGGTGTTCAATGGGGTTGAGGTCAGGGCTCTGTGCAGGCCAGTCAAGTTCTTCCACACCGATCTTGACAAACCATTTCTGTATGGACCTCGCTTTGTGCACGGGGGCACAAAGCCAGCACAAAGGAAACAGGAAAGGGCCTTCCCCAAACGGTTGCCACAGTTGGAAGCACAGGATCGCCTAGAATGTCATTGTATACTGTAGTGTTAAAATTTCCCTTCACTGGAACTAAGTGGCCTAGCCCAAACGAAAAACAGCCCCAGACCATTATTTCTCCTCCACCAAACTTTACAGTTGGCACTATGCATTGGGGCAGGTAGCGTTCTCCTGGCATCCGCCAAACCCAGATTCGTCTGTTGGACTGCCAGATGGTGAAGCGTGATTCATCACTCGAGTTCAATGGCAGTGAGCTTTAGACCGCTCCAGGCGACAATTGGCATTGCGCATGGTGATATTAGGCTTCTGCGCAGCTGCTTGGCCATGGAAACCCATTTCAAGAAGCTCCTGACAAACTGTTATTGTGCTGACGTTGCTTCCAGAGGCAGTTTGGAACTCTGTAGTGAGTGTTGCAACCGTTCTGTGAGCTTGTGTGGCATACCACTTCACGGCTGAGCCTTTGTTGCTCCTAGATGTTTCCACTTCACAATAACAGCACTTACAGATGACCAGCCCAGCTCTAACTGACTTGTTGGAAATGTGGCATTCTATGACGGTGCCACGTTGAAAGTCTCTGAGCTCTTCAGTAAGGCCATTCTACTGCCAATGTTTGTCTATGGAGAGTGCATGGCTGTGCTCGATTTTATACACCTGTCAGCAACGGGTGTGGCTGAAATGGACCAATCCACTAATTTGAAGTGGTGTCCACATACTTTTGTATATATAAAGTGTATCTTATGCAAACTCTTGTATATTTTAAGTTTACATTTCACTCCTTGACAAGAGTCACTAGAGTCTCAGCGCCACGAGGGTAGAACACATTTCAAACTTTGCTTGTTAGGGGTAGCTAGTTGCAGAAACAATGGAATGGTTTAGTCGACATACAGTGCATTCGGAAAGTATTCAGACCCCTTCCCTTTATCCACGTTTTGTTACATTACAGCCTAATTTAAAAAGAAAAATCTACACACTACCCCATAATGACAAAGCGAAAACAGGTTTGAATAAATATATTTACATATGTATTCAGACCCTTTGCTATGAGGCTTGAACTTGAGCTCAGGTACATCCTGTTTCCATTGATCATTCTTCAGATGTTTCTACAACTTGATTGGAGTCCACCTGGGGTAAATTCAATTGATTGGACATGATTTGGAAAAGCACACACCTGTTTTGTTTTTAAGGTCCAACAGTTGACAGTGCCTGCATACTTTTCTTTTTTTACTCAGTACATTGTTGAAGTACCTTTGGCAGCGATTACAGCCTCAAGTCTTCTTGGGTATGACATTACAAGCTTGGCGCACCTGTATTTGGGGAGTTTCTCCCGTTCTTCTCTGCAGATCCTAAAGCTATGTCAGCTGTGATGGGGAGTGTCGCTGCACAGCTATTTTCAGGTCTCTCCAGGGATGTTCGATCGTGTTCAAGTCTGGGCTATGGCTGGACCACTCAAGGACCTTCATAGACTTGTCCCGAAGCCACTCCTGCGTTGACCTGTCTGTGTGCTTGTCCTGTTGGAAGGTGGACCTTCGCCCCAGTCTGAGGTCCTGAGCGCTCTGGAGCAAGTTTTCATCAAGGATCTCTCTGTACTTTGCTTCATTCATATTTCCCTCGATCCTGACTAGTCTCCCAGTCCCTGCTGCTGAAGAACATCCCCACAGCATGATTCTTTCACCACCATGCTTTACTGTAGGGACGGTGCCAGGTTTCCACCAGACTTGACGCTTGGCATTCAGGCCAAAGAGTTCAATCTTAGTTTCATCAGACCAGAGAATCTTGTTTCTAATGGTCTGAGAGTCCTTTAGGTGCCTTTTGGCAAACTCTAAGCGGGCTGTCATGTGCCTTTTACTGATTTAGTGGCTTCCATCTGGCCCCTCTACCATAGAGGCCTGATTGGTGGAGTGCTGCAGAGATGGTTGTCCTTTGGAAGGTTCTCCCATCACCACAGAGGAACTCTGGAGCTCTGTCAGTGACCATCGGGTTCTTGGTCACCTCCCTGACCAAGGCCCTTCTCCCCCGATTGCTCAGTTTGGCTGGGCGGCCAGCACTAGGAAGAGTCTTGGTGGTTTCAAACATCTTCCATTTAAGAATGATGAAGGCCACTGTGTTCTTGGGGACCTTGAATGCTGCAGACATTTTTTGGTACCCTTCCCCAGATCTGTGCTTAGACACAATCCTGTCTCTGAGCCTACAGACAATTCCTTCGACCTCATGGCTTGGTTTTTGCCTGACACGCACTGTCAACTGTGGGACCTTATGTATGTGTGTGCCTTTCCAAATCATGTCCAATCAATTGAATTTACCCCAGGTAGACTCCAATCAAGTTGTAGAAACCTCTTAAGGATGATCAATGGAAACAGGATGCACCTGAGCTCAATTTCAAGTCTCATAGCAAAGGGTATGAATACTTGTGTAAAATAGGGGTGGCAGGTAGCCTGGTGGTTAGAGCGCTGGGCCAGTAACCGAAAGGTTGCTGGATTGAATCCCCGAGCTGACAAGGTAAAAATCTGTCGTTCTGCCCCTGAGCTAGTTAAAACCCACTGTTCCCTGGGTGCTGACGACTTGGATGTCGATTATGGCAGCCCCCCGCACCTCTGGTTCAGAGGGGTTGGGTTAAATGCGGAAGACACGTTTCAGTTGAATNACATTTGATTGTTTGAGGGTAGCACCTCCAATATTTTTGCCATTAGCATAAATTCAGAAACCATCGCGGTTCACACAAAACACATTTCACAGCGAAAACAAATCCCTTACCTTTTGAAGAACTTCTGCTGAGGGCTTCCCAAGTGTCCAACGAAGACATCCAATGGTTCTTTTGTTAGAAAAAGTCATTTATTATATCCATAAATCTCTGTTTGGTTGGCGCATTATGTTCATAAAATACAGCGTCCACTCGCCCATTGAACCGTGAAGAGAACGCGTTCAACCTATACCTATACACTTGTCCAAGAACAATCAAACATCATTGATAATGTATCCTTAGGAACACATTTATGTATATTTACTATAATATTTCAACCGGATTATAAACTGGACATAGGAAAGGAAAAAACCACAGCGCGCGCGAGCCCGTGAACGCGCTTCCTCTTCTGTTTACATCCGATGACCACTTCGAAATTCTTCTTCTGTTACCATCCAGAGCAACTAAACATCAAACACTGTCTAGAGACTGTTGACATCCAGTGGAAGCAATAGGTACTGCAATCTTACTCCCATCTTACTCCCATATGTCTGTTTTCAATAGGGAGGGGTTCAAAATGAGGCAATGTGTCAAAAACACTTTTTTTCCAGGACAGAAATTCCTCGGGTTTTCGCCTGTTATATCAGTTCTGTTATACTCACAGACAATATTTTAACACTCTTAGAAACTTCAGTGTTTCCTATCCAATAGTACTAATTATGTGCATATCCTATTTTCTGGGCCTGAGTGGGAGGCATTTTACTTTGGTTTTGGAGAGTCTGGAGTGCCCGTCACCTCGGGAGCCGCTCCCTAAGAAGTTAACTGACTTGCCTAGTTAAATAAAGGTAAAATAAAAACCCCAGTCACAATCCCACCCCAAATCCTGAATCCTGTCTGGCATGAAAGTTCCTAACTTTATTCCTTACTCCATAGGTAGCATTATCAAAACGCGTCTCTTGTTTATGTATGTCAAAATACCACTTCAAACATTTCCCCTGCTTCTCTGCGCTGTCTTGTATTTGCTGACCATATGAGCATTTCGGTAGAGAATGTGTGATCAACAAACAGTGTATATATGTTTTTTTCTCCCTATTTTCTCCCCAATTTCATGATATCCAATTACAATCTTGTCTCATTGCTGCAACTCCCGAACGCGCTCGGGAGAGGCGAAGGTCGAGTCATGCGTCCTCCATGACCTGCCAAACCGTGCCTCAAGCGTTGCTATGCAGTGCCTTAGACCGGTGCGCAACTCGGGAGGCCTGATATGGATATACAGCTGGTCACCGTTAAGATACCTTGAGTTTGACTAATTCCACTCTTCATCTCCCAATTATTCATGAGCTGATCTGCTATCTGTATAATCATCAACTCGATTTTGCCAAATTATAGGAGATATTCTGTCATTCATTAGAGGTTATCTAGCAAGCTTAACAACTTTGGTCACTTGACTTTTGTTTGACTGCTGTTACAAAGTGAGTGTGATTATTTGTTGTTGTTGTGGAGAACCCTGGCATAGTGACCATATCTTGGTTTTAAATGAGCACTTCTGATTTTTGTGGTATTTCCTGGGACTCTCGGGATAAATATTAATTATTCCCGGTATTAAAACTCAGTAGATTTTCTGGAAAATATTCATCCCCACTGGTTATAGAGCGCCATGTGATCTGGTAGTTAGACTCCCCGGATCCTCTGTAATGAGGGGGAGAAGTGAGGTCAGGAGATGTGGGATGGGGATAAAGAGATATGGAGTGTCTGTCGGTGAAGGTACAGTCCTTATCCTTCTCTCAGGACCTGTTATTTGTCACCCAGAACCTGGGGAGATTAGAGTGAGGGTTAGGAGGAGGAGGAGGTTATGTTTAGGAGGTATGGCTCTGCTCACTGACAGGCAGGCTGATGAGGGGGTGGAGAGATACCAGGCTAGACCAGACCAGGCCAGGGAGGCTGTATCTAGTGTCCAGGCAGGGATGGGATGGGTACACCCTCATTCACCACAACACAGTTTATCAGCAAACCCCCCTCTGCTGCCAATGTAGATGTTTGTCTAATTTGGTCTCACTGGGACAGTGGTGGATAGTCTTCTTCTGGAGTTCAGAAACTCTATTGGGCTTTAATCAAATGTCTCACCCTCTCACCACCACCCCCTGCACTAATAAAGCCTTCTGATATTTCACCATTACTGGAACATCCAATGATGCACTTGGTTTACAGTCTGAGGCTGTCTATGACTAATACAGTTCTGACTCCTCCAGGCTTTGTGAGTGTAATGTATTAGGCCAGGGGTTCCCAAACATTTTCACTCGGACCCCCCGTCCAGCACACGTCACTTCTATTTCTATGGGCACAAGAACTGTTCATGACACAAACTGTTCACACCCCTCTTGTTGGTGGAGAGAATTTTGCAGGTTTAGAGCATATTTCCTTCAATTCTACACATTTTGTCATATCTAAATCGAATCAAATTGTATTGGTCACACACTACCAGTCAAAGGTTTTAGAACTACTAATTCAAGGGGTTTTCCTTTATTTTTACTATTTTCTACATTGTAGAGTAATAGTGAAGACATCAAAACTATGAAATAACACACATGGAATTATGTAGTAACCAAAAAGTGTTAAACAAAACAAAATATATTTTAGATTTGAGATTCTTCAAATACCCACCCTTTGCCTTGATGACAGCTTTGCACAATTTGGCATTCTCTCAACGATCTTCATGAGGTAATCACCTGGAATGCATTTCAACTAACAGGTGTGCCTGTTAAGTCAATTTGTGGAATTTCTTTCCATCTTAATGCGTTTGAGCCAATCAGTTGTGTTGTGACAAGGTAGGGGGGTATACAGAAGATAGCCCTATTTGGTAAAAGACCAAGTCCATATTATGGCAAGAACCGCTCAAATAAGCAAAGAGAAACGACAGTCCATCATTACTTTAAGACATGAAGGTCAGTCAATATGGAAAATGTGAAGAACTTTGAAAGTTTCTTCAAGCGCTATGATGAAACTGGCTCTCTTGAGGACCGCCACAGGAATGGAAGACCCAGAGTTACCTCTGCTGCAGAGGATAAGTTCATTGGAGTTACCAGCCTCAGAAATTGCAGCCCAAATAAATGCTTCACAGAGTTCAAGTAACAGACACATCTCAACATCAACTGTTCAGAGGAGACTGTGTGAATCAGGCCTTCATGGTCGAATTGCTGCAAAGAAACAGCTACTAAAGGACACCAATAATAAGAAGAGACTTGCTTGGACAAAGAAACACGAGCAATTGACCTTAGACCAGTGGAAATCTGTCCTTTGGTCTGTAGTCCAAATTTGAGATTTTTGGTTCCAACCGCTGTGTCTTTGTGAGTGGGTGTGGGTGAACGGATGATCTCCGCATGTGTGGTTCCCACTGTAAAGCAAGGAGGAGGAGGTGTTATACGCCATCCCAGCTGGTTTGGGCTTAGTGGGACTATCATTTTTTTTCAACAGGACAATGACCCAACACACCTTCAGGCTGTTTCACCAAGAAGGAGAGTGATGGAGTGCTGCATTAGATGACCTGGCCTCCACAATCCCCGACCTCAACCAAATTGTTATGGTTTGGGATGAGTCGGACCGCAGAGTGAAGGAAAAGCAGCCAGCAAGCGCTCAGCATATGTGGGAACTCCAAGAATGTTGGAAAAACATTCCAGGTAAAGCTGATTGAGAGAATGCCAAGAGTGTGCAAAGCTGTCAAGGTACAGGGTGGCTACTTGAAGAATCTCAAATATAAAAAATATTTTGATTTATCACTTTTTTTTGGTTACTACATGATTCCATAGTTTTGATGTCTTCACTATTATTCTACAATGTAGAAAATAGTAAAAATAAACAAACCCTTGAATGAGTAGGTGTTCTAAAACTTTTGACCGGTAGTGTACATGTGTTTAGTAAATATTATTGCGACTGTAGCGAAATGCTTGTGCTTCTAGTTCCGACAGTGCAGCAATATCTAACAAGTAATATATAACAATTTCACAACAAATACCTAATACACACAAATCTAAGTAAAGGAATGGAATAAGAATATATAAATATATGGATGAGCATTTTCAGAGCAGCATAGGCTTAGATGTAATAGTATAGAATACAGTATATACATATGAGATGAGTAATGAAAGCTATGTAAACATTATTAAAGTGACTAGTGTTCCATTTATTAAAGTGGCCAATGAAGCTACTCCTCCTGTAAATGAATTCTAATGTATCCACTAAGGACACCTACTGTACATGTTCTCTCCTAATGAACAGTGTACCAGATCCAATCTTTCAACCTGGAGCTGGTTAAACGTTATTGAAGGACTAAAGAGTCTGAAGCTCTTTCACCTCTAACTGTCCTCTGTCATTGTGCTTTGTCTGTCTTCTACTCTGTAGTGCAGTCTGTCTCTTCCTAAAGCTAAAAGCTCTATTGTCGCAGGCGGTATCAGGCTAGAAACTGCAGCAGTCTCCTGCTGTTGTGGTTCAAATAACATCTGTCCCCAATCCACCATGTCTCCCCTCACTCTTACTCTCTAGTGGACTACGATGGCAATGGGCTCTAAATAAGGCATTTGGGCCTTGCTTTTTGGAAGCTATTAGAAATCACTTCTCCCATTTTGGAAAGTAGGGGGTTGGTGGAGAGAGCCATTTAACATGAAGTGGCCTTCAGATAAACTCCCTCCCTGGAGAGGTTCAGACTCTGAGGGATGTCTATTAGGAGAGATGTAGTCCTGCGTTTTCTCTCCGTGTCCCCCTGTCTTCTCTCTCCTTCCAGTCTCTCACTCCCCTATCCCTCTTTCCTATTTCTCTTTCTCTCTCTCCATCCTCTTTCTCTTGTTTGTGAACAAACAGGTGGCCTGTTTCTAAAATCTGCTGGGATTGGCTGCTGCTGTAAATGTGAAGTTGACCAAATAGGAAAGCTCTGGGCCTGTATTCACAGAGCGCCTCAGATCTAGGATCCGTTCCCTCCTCTTATTCATTATGATCTAACAGGAAAACTGAGACGCTTTATGAATATGGGGCCCTGAACTCCCAGTTTACTGCTGAAAGACTTTTCTTCCGTACTTTTGGGACTTCTCAGGGTGACCGTTTATCAGTGGTTGGAAGATGGCTGAATTACAAACAGTAGTAGTATGTAGTACACCCAGTCTACTCATCTCTCTCTTGTGATGCGTCTGAAGAAGAGGAGGAGAGAAGGCTAATCCTCTGTCGTAGTGTTGCCGTTCCTGTTCTCCACCCTGATCTCTTCAGCAGCAGCCCCCTAACTGGTCCCAGATGTCTGGTGGTAACAGGCAGGGGGGAGGAGGGGGAGGGCCGTGCTGCTGAGTGTGCACTCTCAGGGAGCTAGAGCTCCTCTTCTCTTCCTTGCCGTGTCAGTCTTATGAGAGTATTTGAATATAGTCAAATCTCCAGAGGCTTTCTGTCTTCCCCTGCCTCCAGCCTCTAGCTCTGCTCCCTGTTCTGGAGGAGCAGTGGTTGGAAGGGCTCAGACTACAAGTTCTTGGACACTTTTTTTGTTGTTGTGTGTGAGGAGACAGGATATTTATGTGTGTTTATTGGGGGGGCTGGAACCTAAAGGGGTTCTTCCCCCACCAGCCATTAACAATGTATGTTCTTAGGCCCCTAAACATTCCCCCCTGACCCTGCTACCCTGGCAAGAATGTCAAATATGTTTGCTTATTTTTTAAATGCTACTTTTATTCTAGGTGATTCCCTTTTTCCATGTTGGTGTTAGAGGAATCAGGCATGTCCTGGCAGCAGTCTGTCTGCTGCAACTCAGACCTTCCTGATGCGGTACGGACAGATGTGATCACACAGGTTTTAGAACCTCTAGCTGACCCTCTCCCTGCAGGTGATGCACAACCTCTGGTGGCTGGTGTTGTGCTTTCTGGAGATGTGGATGGGGGATTTCTCCAGTAGTCTCTGACCAGGGCCAGGCTAGCCACAGCAGCCATAGCAGCCAGTGACATAATGGGAAAGGCAGCTGTGTGCCATGCCCTCTATACCCTCTGTACATGCTCTGTGGTGTTTCTGGTCTGTACTGGCAGTAAGTGCAGTTAGTCACTGTGTAGTCACTTTGTTCCTGTGGTGGTGTAAGAAAGACCCCTTGTATTGTCTCTCTGGCAGATCGATAGCCTAGCTGTGTTGCGTGAGCAGTCTTTGCAGTAGCCAGAGTATTGGTTACCCATGCTGTTTTTAGAGGAGGCTCTTGATCTTTGGGGTCATGTGTTCCTTAGTGAGCTGGCTGTAGCCAGAGGGTCACATCTAAATACTAACATTTCTTCTAGGGGTCACACCCAGTGGACAACCTTAACCTTAACCCAAGCCAGGCCTGGAGGAAGGATGTTCTCACCCTCTCTCTGTGAACTCTGACCTCCCACACCAGCCTGACAGAAACCTGATTGTCTGTTCTGTTCTTGTGTGGCTGCTGCTGGCTGACCAACATGGTTCTGACAAGTATCTGTTAAGTATTTAACTCAAACTGAAGGAACATTCAGGTTCTGGATCCCGTAGGCTACACCCGGTGAACAGAGGAGATCCTAGAGGAGGACTACAGTATACCTAGTAAACAGAGGAGATCCTAGAGGAGGACTACAGTATACCTAGTAAACAGAGGAGATCCTAGAGGACTACAGTATACCTGGTAAACAGAGGAGATCCTAGAGGACTACAGTATACCTGGTAAACAGAGGATATCCTAGA
>QNTS01007300.1:42673-56553 GCA_003317085.1 Hucho hucho
AACAGAGGAGATCCTAGAGGACTACATTATACCTGGTAAACAGAGGAGATCCTAGAGGACTACATTATACCTGGTAAACAGAGGAGATCCTAGAGGACTACAGTATACCTGGTAAACAGAGGAGATCCTAGAGGACTACAGTATACCTGGTCAACAGAGATCCTAGAGGACTACAGTATACCTGGTAAACAGAGGAGATCCTAGAGGACTACAGTGTACCTGGTGAACAGAGATCCTAGAGGACTACAGTATACCTAGTAAACAGGATATCCTAGAGAACTACATTATACCTGGTAAACAGAGGAGATCTGAGAGGACTACAGAATACCTGGTAAACCAGAGGAGATCCTGGAGGACAACAGTATACCTGGTAAACAGAGGATATCCTAGATGACTACAGTATACCTGGTGAACAGAGGAGATCCTAGATGACTACAGTATACCTGGTGAACAGAGGATATCCTAGATGACTACAGTATACCTGGTGAACAGAGGATATCCTAGATGACTACAGTATACCTGGTGAACAGAGGAGATCCTAGAGGACTACAGTATACCTGGTAAACAGAGGAGATCCTAGAGGACTACAGTATACCTAGTAAACAGGAGATCCTAGAGAACTACAGTATACCTAGTAAACAGGATATCCTAGAGAACTACAGTATACCTGGTGAACAGAGGAGATCCTAGAGGACTACAGAATACCTGGTGAACAGAGGTGCTGAGAGTCCCTAAAATCTCTGCACCTTAACTTTTGCCAAATGTAGGTGTGACATGCCACATGTCGTCTATCACAAATACCAACTAACCCCCAGCTCAGATCGTTAGTCTTACGTCAGACTAATTACTAAACAGATTACGCAACAGAACAAGTCAACATGTGATTTTATGTTGCAGCATAGGTGTTTCTTAAGGTTCTGTAAAGCTCATTTTTTGTGTTTTTTAACGTTCTGTAAAGCCAGGCCAATGATTGATTTGTCAGAGGTGTAGAATGTTCCCATTTATAAACCAGTCTTTGTCATCTGTACTTGTCTGAACCACCAGTCTTTATTATCACATGTCAACAACACTACATCACACAAATAGCACTGTTCCTAGAGTTGAACTGAAAAAATGGGCTCAAAAATAGTGGCTCAAATGGAAGCTGTTTTCTACTTTGTGTTTTTTATTGTGCTCTGTGCTGCCCAGTAGGCTACATTCACCTTGCTGGTGAATACATACATTCAGTACTAAACTTACTACAAGATGTTTGAGATCAAAGCACATGGGGACACCTAATGACTGATCATAAACCTCTTTAGATTGCTGCTTTTATTGGACTTGAAAGTAAAAACCCAGTAGGACTTGAAAGGAGGCTCTTTTTCACAGGTCCAGTTAACAAGAGGAGAGAAATGTAGGGAGTAGGGTGCCATTTGGGATTCAACCCACCCTATAGAGAGGATGGAGGATTAGGACTAGCTGACAGCCAGGCAAGGCTAGAGTAGCTACAGACACTGGGTTAAGTTAAACCTGTCGAGAGATATCTCCATATCCATCAGGCGCCACATTCCTGACTGGTGAAACTCCACAGAGCCAGCCTGCAGTCTGACCGGATCGTGGGTGGAGGGCCTTCTCGGCCCTCTTACACACAGAGGAATGTAGGCACTTTACTTTTCACCCCTAAACCCTGACCTGTACTGGGATGGGAGAGCCAGGTCAGGTGACTGGCCAGCATCACATGGCTTCGTTGAGGCTGTTATTGTTTTGTACCTTTGCACACCATTCACTGTGACTCCATCTGAAATGGCACCCTATTCCCTACATAGTTCACTACTTTTGACCAGAGCCTATGGGGATACCAATTCAGATGCCTCCCAGTTTTTCAGACTTGTTCTCTTGAGGAAGATGTTCAAGTTTATTGGGTTCATGTCAGTGTTTTCAGTTCCATGCCCAATTATTCAGCTGTATTCTCTTGGCTCAGCATTAGTACCATTTTATTATATGTTTTGTGGTGTGTCGGTCAACATCGTGCTGAAGTTTGACTCTAGAAGCATTGACTTTTTCTAAATTCCTTTTACCCCGAAGCTCTAGAAGCCACATCATCATGCTCTGATCATTCAATTTCATCCAACAAGGCTGCAGCTCTCACATTACTCGGCTAATTATCCTTCCATCTTACCCTCCCAAGTATTTGGGTTTGAATGAATCGTCTTTCCATTCTAGTCAGCAGTCTGTTCATTTGTCCTGGAACTTGGTGAGACGCCACCCTTTTCTTGCTTTCTCTCTCGTGTGTGTGTGTGTGTGTGTTAGAATGTTCATAAACTCTTTCTTGACCCTCAACGTTCTGTTAGTTCTGAAAGGACATTGGGAGTCAGTTAGTTATGATGTCTGGTAATGACCGGCGAGCCTTTGATCAATGAGTTCACGTTTGCTTTCCCATCGTGCCTCGGTGCAGCGGGATTATTCTTGTCAGGAGTTGTTATGGCAGCCTGCGTGACTGGGCATGTTGGGCAGATGAAACACAGACTGAGACCACAAGCCCAGCATCCTCTGCCTGTCTCTCTCCATGCCAGTCAGACAGTACTGGGCCTAGTCAAGGGGAAAGAATCCTGTTTTGATCCACTCTTGGCACAACAGGCAGTCCCTGGTCTGGTCAGGTGTTGTCTGGTCCAAACTGGCCTCTACCACGGCATGCAGTCCTGGGATGGAAACTCCAGCCGGCTGGTTGTGGGGCCAGCCAGCCAGCCAGGAGGCAAGCTGACAGAATAACGTCCTCAGATAAATCCTGGTTCTAGTGCCAGGACTCGGATCCCATTAGATGCCAGCTTCTCTTGTTATTGGGAATAGGTCTCTCTTTTTAGGAATATTGGATCCTGGGGCGGTCTGGGTCAAGGGGTTTCCTGCCTGGGGGAATGTAGTTCCATCAGAGCGTGTCGCACGAGGTATGCCTGGGACACAGGCCTGCCCAGGGGCGAGGTGTGCCAATGATTTTGGGACGGAAGGGACGTGTTGGTAGACCAGTCCACCTTGGTAATGAGGTGGCTCAGTGCAGCCTCAATGTGTTTCCCATCAGCAGACTTGCACTTGTGGCATACATTCCTCCCCATAATAAAAACCTGTCTGGCTTCAATCTAAATGATCAAGCTCCCTGCTACCTCGACCCACAACTAAGAATAACTTCTGCACCATACTTTGAGGATGGGAAGCATTCATAAATACAACAGTTGAAAGCAGCAGTGGAACAGGTGTCTACAGGTATTTTTCAGCCTCTCTCTGACTGGTTGTGCAAGGCTGGAGCTGGCAGTGTGGGTTCTATGTGAAAATCAACAGTAGAGCTGGCCAGACAGGGTTCTGTGGCTTGTGGTTCCGTACCTTCGATAGCTGTGGCCATCTGTATCTGTAGCAAGGAGTGCAGCAGTTGGCTTTCAGAACAGCGTTATTAAAACGGTGTGTTGTGTCCTGTCATTAGATTCCTTCATTAGTGGGGAAGGTCATTAGTCAACCGAGTCTGCCTGGGGTTTATGGTTCAGTACAGTAGTGCATAAAACACTCCCACTGCGGTGCTGCTACACATTCCCACAAACTATTAGCACAGAGAGAATTGGCAACAAAAAAATACTTCAGCATAGGAAGTGGCACACTTTTCCAGCAGAGGGAACACATCCATACCATGTGACTATATGGCAATCCCACATCCATATGCTATATTGTTACACACACACACACACACACAGAGTTCCCAGGCAGGTGTCCACCCCAGTAGGGAATATGACTCGTGGCCCGTTGTGCCATGGAAGTGGCGGGTGTCGACCCCCCCCGTAGGACCTCTAGATCCTGTTCCTGCAGCACGGCGCTTCACACTGTACAGACAAACTTCCTCCCTGGCTGTGGCTCAACACAACTAGCAGTACAGACAGGTCACAGGATGAGTTTATTATGCCTGAGCAGTCCTCTCACTATCATACTGTATCTATCTCTCTCTTTGTCTCTTCCTGTCTTTGTGAATGCATGGTCTGAGAAAAGTGGTGACCTATTTCGGCTTGGGCGGTATCCAGATTTTCATACAGTCATACCGTTCTTCTGCCATACTGGGATTTCAGGTATTACCGGCTTAGCCCACAAGGGGCGCTAAAACGCAACAGCAAAAAACATTGTCCGTATATTACCAGAATGCTAACAAAATGTAGTACAAGTAATAGTCGAAATCACATTATTAGCTATATGCTAACAAGCAAAACTAACAAACTAAATTAAAATCCAGCTCGTTAAGTTATTGAAGCATAGCTAATAGCTACCAAATGTAATTTTCGGTTAGTGGACATTTTTAAAGTGAACGAGAGAAATTGTGCAAATTAACAAAGTTGAGAACAGAGGGGGAAAAACGCTAGTAGGAAGCACAAGGAAAATATGGCAGCTGTACAGAACTTATCCAGAGCTCTTTGATTTGTCCAACATGTCAGAAGGTCGTTATAAGATATCTGATACCAAACATTAGGTAGTGAATTGCATTCAAGTGTAAATTCATCACCTCGTGCGCCGCGCAACAGTGCCCACTTTCTCCCGTTGTGCTATTTACAAACAAGTGACTGGCGCTACTGTTCTTCCTAATATAAAATAATGTGACAGGTGAAATGATCTCTGAATGTATTGTATTGCACAAGTTGACTGCAGGTATTAACTTAAAAAGCAGCTATAAATATTCACATTTATTGACAAACTTTAAATAAATAGTTTAGACGGTATTGAAAAACCATCCCGTGGCTTTCTCCAAATACCCCGGTATACAGTATACAGCCTTGACATATTGGGTTGGTTTAAATACATTTTTATTTTTTAAATCTTTTAAAATAGTTTTGCATTTGCATTTGCACTTGCTTGCAGACAGTGTGTTGTGTACAACTGAAGATCAGAAGGATTGGTATTCCAACTGTAATCCCATCCTGGTGTTTGGTTTGATTACAACTGTTCCTCCTATGGCTCTGTGTTCCGCTCCACTGACTGCAGAGCTACACCAGACCAGCACAGCACAAATCAGGCTTACTCTATAGCCCAGAGTGCAACAGGGTCAGCTACAAGTTCAGCCCAGTTAAATCTTTGTTCTGGAGTGGAGAGAAAGGATTTCACCGTAAACAAACTGAAGGGTTTTAATGAGAAACTTCCCATTGTCCTCAACTCCTTGTGTGGGTGTTTCTTTAGAGTGGGACTGGTAATCTTGCTTTACCCAGGGGTAGTTAGAGGAGGTTGGACTAAGGCCTGTTTATGTGTATGGTAATGAGAGCTGCATACATGTCTTGCTGCAAATAAAACCTTATGTATGATGTGTTCTTTCAAAGGGAAACATCTGCTCACCATTTGAGGCTCATATGCTTCCAGTTAAATGAAGTGGTCCTGAGAGCTAAGCAGTTCTGTTCTGTGTTTCAGAGAAGGTTCTAAGTAGTTTTCTCCTGTCTTCCAGAGGAGGTCTTAAGGGGATCTATATTTTCTGTGTTTTAGAGGAGATTCTAAGCAGTTCTGTTTCTCCTGTTCTGTGTTTCAGTTGTTAGCAGTTCTCTATTTCAGTTCTAATCAGTTATATTCTGTGTTTCAGTTCTTAGCAGTTCTGTTCTGGGTTTCAGAAAAGGTTCTAACCAGTTCTATTCCTCCTGTCATGTGTTTCAGAGGAGGTTGACTACAGCAGCTACGGGACCCACTCTCTGACCCGGAAGAAGAAGGCTGTGGTGGCGCTGAGGAACGACGTCAACAGGAAGCGACCTCACATCCGCATCGGAATGCCGCAGGACTTCCGGCCAGTCTCCTCCATAATCGATGTGGACATCTTGCCGGAGTCCCACCGCCGCGTTCGTCTCTACCGTCATGGCTCCGACAAACCCCTGGGGTTCTACATCCGGGACGGGACCAGCGTACGGGTGACGCCCCATGGCCTGGAGAAGGTTCCTGGGATCTTCATCTCCCGCATGGTGCCTGGCGGCCTGGCTGAGAGCACAGGCCTGCTGGCTGTTAACGACGAGGTCCTGGAGGTCAACGGCATCGAGGTGACTGGGAAGACACTGGACCAGGTGACTGACATGATGATTGCCAACAGCCACAACCTGATTGTCACAGTGAAGCCGGTAAACCAGCGGAACAATGTGGTGCGAGCCAGCCGGATCTCTGGCAGCTCTGGTCAGTCGTCAGACAGCAGTGGTTCCACCGGCTACCCCAGCCTGTCCACCACAGCCATGGCGACCGGCGCCGACGAGCTGGAGAGCGACGAGGAGTCAGACATCGTCATCGAGAGCAGCCTCAAGCGGCCGTCGCGGCGCTCCAACACATCAGTGGTGTCTGTGGCATCAACATCATCACGCTCCCAAGCCCCTCCCCCAGCCCCCGTGGAACACCCCAGCCCCCCTACCCGACCTCTCTCTGTGGTTTCCACCGCCTCCTTCCACTCCCAACCCTCCTTCCACTCCCAGCCCAGCCTCAACGGCCTCTCCCACCACGGCAGCCTCAGCTATATGCTGCACAGGGACCTGAACCTCCAGTACCAGCCCCACACCCTCCATCCCCATCACCACAGCAGCAACCCAGCCCTCCGGGAGAGCAACGACAGCCTGCACAAAATCCTCAGCACCATGAGGACGGACCCTCGACACAGCCTGGCCCTGCCCCGGGGAGGGGTGGAAGAGGACGGCACCGTCATTACTCTATAATACACACACCTACACTTTTATAACACAGACACACACACTTGGATGTGAGCTGGAGCATCCCCTGCCCGGTATATCCACCATGAGAAGGAACGTTGTTCCTTAAACCTCCTACTAATTTCGTTAAAACATTTTCTAAGACAAATAATCCAAGAAACAAGGAGAGTTTATTCTGTATTGTTTGTTTGAAAGTGTTCTGTGTCTTGTAAATGTCCTGATGGGATTGACCTGCTATCCTTTAGTGACCACTTTTAATCTGAACCGCTATCTTCTTTTTGGGACCAACCCTGAGCGTTTGTTTTTAAGAACAATTATGTGTGTCTGTAAAATGCTGCCTGTCTGTACTGATTTTCTATCTCCTGTATTTTAACTGGAGATTCTCATCAATCATCTGTATCTATTCCAATAAATTATTCTAAGCTTTAATGAGAAGTGTTGGATCATCACATGTACTACAACTCTTACTTCCCTTACCAGCACTCATTTATACCTGGTACGTTTTGAACCGCTATCAAGGAATAATACGGGCCTAGTCTATATCCTGTTTCCTCTTCTCCACTGGTTCTGTTTGTGAAGCTCCTAAAATGGACTCCAGGAATGCAACATGCTCTTTGGAAAAAATACTCATCTTTACTGTTTTACTTTCAGCTGTGAACCCTGTTAGTTACAGCAGGCAGGGGGATGCTAACCCTGTTACACCAGGCAGGACTGCTAGAGTGTGAAGGTGATAAACCCTGAATTTGCGTCTGCTTAACCTCACTCATTCCCTTTCTTACACTATTGGGCACACACATTGAGATCCATGTTCGGATCCAGTGGTACTTTCGTTTACAAGCACAATCTATCCATCCATCCATGATATGGTAAACTTTGAAGTATATGGATTATGTGGGACACTAAGCCATCCATCTGTGGGTTGATTTCTGTATGGGATTCTTCTCACCATTATTCACATTGTAGTTCAAAGCTTTTAAGCTGTCAAGGTTTGCACATTTTTTGTTGTTAAACAGTCTTGTTGTTTCAACTCTTTAAATCTCCATGTTAGTACTCCCATGATTAACATAGGATTATCACTCCATTTCGGTTCACAAACATGTAATTTTTGTTGCTCTCTCCTTTTCCTCTCACCAAAGGCTGCTCCGGTTACCTTGACAATGTGGTGTTCTGACCATATTGAGGTTATTCCCTGCATTTCCTAACTATGGACAGTCAGTTTAACCCTGTTGAGTAGTGCTATAATGTGTTGGTCACTGCCCCCTCCTGGTAGTACCATCGACTCAGTGTGGGCCCACATATTCACACCTAAGAAATATTACAGGTTTTATATTTATTACAGAAACGTCTAGATTTTTTCTGGAATAATGTCTATTGTTTTACTATCTTTTTAATGTACATAAGGATTTTATAATAGATTTTTACAAGGAAAAACAATGACCTATGAACAAGTGATTCCATTAGGTATTATGGTACGAGGATAATTATGATTGGGAATATTTCTGCATATCATGTAAACTGGACTGTTTTTATTCTATGTTATGATGTACAGACATTTCAATACATTCTCCACACATACGTTGGAGAAAATGTTTGTAAAACACTTGGTGCCTTTTTAATTCATTTTAGCCCAGATATGTACTGAAAACTCAAACGTAAACAATAGTTGAATGGATATTAGGGCTTGATCTGTAATTGCTCAATCAATATTTAGTAGGCATAGTTGCTCTTTCAACATAGTAAAGAGTAAGTATCTAATTTCCACAATTGAAATTCAAACCCTTTATGCAATTAATTTGAATTGTATTGTGAATATTGTGTTCATATTATTTTCTTACTGTTTTGTCATTTTTGGGGAGAGAATTTTTGGAAATAAAGGTTTTAAATGCACTTGCTTTCCTGTTTTTCATATTGTAGAACGTTGTTGCAGTTGACTGATATAGAAAGAAAAGGGACGTTTCGTGTGTGATAATTATGTTTCTAATGGAGATTTTGAGTTATCAGTTCAGCGTTCAATTTGAGGGAGAAACGGCCTTGATTTTAAAATTGCGCCTTTTCGCTTAGTTCTACATGACCCTTGTAAGCCGCCATCCACAGTTTCAACTACGTGATTTAATCATCTGACAATCATAACACGGTAGCAGAAAGCGACATCAGGAAACTGGGCAGAGATGGAGCCTAGGATGGAAAATAGGGTAGGATTTCTCTCCCCGCTGGAGGAGTCCAGTGCCGAGGTGAGTCGGGACAGTGGCTTCGTGTCGCAGAGTGCGAGCAGTTTATCCATGTTGAGCGAGGCCCTAAGCAGTGGCACCGTGTCGCAAAGCCCCAGCTTCGGCGCAGCAGTCTCGCAGAGTCCGAGCTTCAACTCCGCGGAGCCCGACCCAGACCACAACCAGGAGGATGAGATCCTGAGACACACTGCTCTCAGTTACTCCTCCTACATCAGAGATACTGCTGGAGATGAGGTTAGAATTGATCCATCTTTCCGATAGAGGTAAAATACAGCATCCTATCTATGCTGAGGTGCTATATAGCAACATGCTCGCTATAACTGGATACGCGTGAACCAAGTTAAATGTCACTTGACTGTGATTATTACCATGTCCTTTCCATACCCCAGATCCTGTGTTTGGAGAAAAGTCTGGAGGAAATGCTGACTAGGGTGGATGAATTTGTAGGAATGCTTGACATGGTATGTGTTAAGAGATGTGCAGTATTTCTGTTAAATGTATTTGAAATATACATTTCAATTACTTCTGTGCGTTTTGTAATTTGTATTACACTGGGCTGAACTACATGCCAATTAATTTTTTAAGAAGATACTTTCGAGAGCTGTAATTTGTATTTTCAAAATACAATAATACTTTTCTAGGTATACCATTTTTTTTTTATAGCGGTTCACAATTGTGTGGCCCCTTCTCACCCTGCATTGGTGTCTGATGGCACTATGATATGATAAGAACATATGCTAAATTAACGAAATATAATTGTAGATGTAAAAATGTACGATTGCAAAGCATGCTGAGTATTATTCTAATGAGCCAATAATATCCAGTGTGCTTTGCAGTTCATTTTGGTATGTTCATTTTCATATATACATTTACATTTGTCATTTAGCAGACACTCTTATCCAGAGTGACTTAGTCAGTGCATTCAACTAAGGGAGATCAATAACAACATATCACAGTAAAAAGTTAAAAGCATTTTGCTACACTCGCAATAACATCTAACCATGTGTATGTGACCAATAAAATTGATTTAATGTTTCTGTAACTGTTACTGGGAATGTTGTTGCTGTTCGGGCCAGCTACTTGCAAATGTATTTCTGTATTTTAAAATACAAAATACATGTATTTTAATGAAATACATTTCAAATTACAAGTATTTTGTAGTTTATTTTGACACATTGATCTTTATGGTATTTTGTAATTGTATTTTGTAATTTTTGCCTACCCCTGAATGTGCTGTTCATGTCCTCGTCTGTGAAAGTGGGTGAGAAATGAATAACTTTTCTTCCTCTGGTTATAGATCCGCAATGACACATCACAGATTGTCAATGAGAACTTACCTCAAATACATAGAAAATCAGAAGAGATGAGACAAATATACAGAAAAATTGACAAGTTGGATGTAAGTGTGATTTAATTCATGTAATTGATAATGACCAGGATGTTTTTATTGACATGACATGATCTGTGTACCAAATGGCACCCTATGTACTATATTAGGGACACTGATATGGTAGTACTGTATCTGACCCTGTTCCCTGGTGTTGTGTCTAGGCATTTGTGAAGATTGTAGGTGCCAACGTGAATGTCATGGAGGACCAGGTCACTCAGGCAGAGAGGGAACAAGGAACCCTGCCGGGCGCCTTCAGAAAGATGTTCCGCACCATGAATGTCCCAGGCTTTCTAAATGTGAGGATTTAATCAACCAACCAATCAATCTGCATCTCAGTCAACAATTTAAGGCATTTTCTATTTGAAGTGTGAAATCTGTATTCCTATACTTAATCACCATCTCCCCTGAACACAGGAGGCTGCTGAGGGGAGGGCGGCTCAAAATAATGGCTGAAACTGAGTGAATGGAATTGCATCAAACACATGGAAACCATGTATTTGATACCATTCCACTATTCCGCTCCAGCCATTACCACGAACCTATCCTCCCAAATTAAGGTGCTACCAACCTCCTTTGCCCATGAACCAGTATCTATGCGTTAGAGTCCTCTAATGCCCAGAAAGCTCAGATTCAAACTCCCATTTACCAGCTTTGCAAGTGTTATGTCAAAATACATTTGTTGATCACCAAATATGGAGTTTCGCTGAGCAACTACTATCTTAATTTGCTCCCGTTACGGCCGGTATGTACATCCAAAAAAGGTCTAAATANCCTAGACAGTAGACACAACCCCTAGCCCCTACCTCCTAGACAGTAGACACAACCCCTAGCCCCTACCTCCTAGACAGTAGACACAACCCCTAGCCCCTACCTCCTAGACAGTAGACACAACCCCTAGCCCCTACCTCCTAGACAGTAGACACAACTTGTAGGTCTGAAGGGATCGGATATTTGTAAGCAATTTGGCGGAAGCTCTGTCTTGTCCTGTGCTAGGTGAAATTGTCATCATATTGCTTACACCTATTGAATCCTCGCACAAGTGCCGCCCGGGGTAAGGGGCCTACGGGTTGATTTGAGAGGTTGTCTGCGTCCCACACGGCACCCACTTGGGTTCTGGTCAAAAGTAGTGCACTATATAATAGGGATTAGGGTGCCATCGGAGAAAGCAGCCTAGTTGTCGTCATAGTAAAGTGTTGAATGGTTTTGGTACCGTGAGCTCCCCAGCTTTGACAAAGGGCCACCAGCCTCTGGACCTCTTCTGTTGGAAGATGGAGATCTTCTCTACGCTGTCCGTCAGCATGTCGATCTTGCAGGCCTTGGCTGACTTGGCCCCGCGGGGAAACCCATGTAAGTCCAGCTCCACGGTACCTGAGAACAGAGAAACAGATATCTTTAAATAAACGTGCTGGGTAGGGATGTGATTTCCCTGATTAATCTGGAATACCTGATCCTGATCATTGAAATAAACCTGTCCCCCTTTCTCCCATTGCCTACTGTTTTACAGCGCAGGGAAAGGAGTCAAAAACAAGAGTCTCTTTCTTTCTCTCTCTTACCCAAGAAGTCATCAGACGACAGCCTGTCAAAGTCCCAGACCTGCATCACCAACATGGCCGGTAGCTTCTGCTCGGTCTTGTCCAGGGAGAAGATGCTCCCCCTCTTGCTGACTACCACCACTTTCTCGGCAGGCAGGTAGTTAAAGGGGAACACCAGGCGCCAGTTGAAGTTGCCCTCCCCAGTCAAAGAGTTGTAGTGAACATCAGTCTCCTGGCGATCGTCCTCAAAGCCCTTAAGCCACCTGAAAAAAGTATACAATTATACGAATATAATTTTAAGCCTATTGAGTGAGAGAGGATGACATTGGAGAAATATATATATAGAGGTGGACAGTAGAGAAATTTAGAGAGGATGACAGTGGAGAAAGAAATTGGATGACAGTAGATAAAGAAATATTGGATGGCAGTGGAGAAAGATATAGAGGATGACAGTGGAGAAAGATAAAGAGGATGACAGTGGAGAAAGATATAGAGGATGACATTGAAGAAAGATATAGAGGATGACAGTGGAGAAAGATATAGAGGATGACATTGAAGAAAGATAAAGAGGATGACAGTGGAGAAAGATATTGGATGGCAGTGGAGAAAGATATTGGATGGCAGTGGAGAAAGATATTGGATGGCAGTGGAGAAAGATATTGGATGGCAGTGGAGAAAGATATAGAGGATGACAGTGGAGAAAGATAGAGAGGATGACAGTGGAGAAAGATAGAGAGAGGTGGTTTCAAAGGGAAGTTGGCCGGATTGGGACCTGTGCTGACGCTGTAGACCTGTGTCCCGGAGGCTACAGCCTTACAGCTAGACCAGCCAGGCCATGGTAAGGTTTTACTAGTGATTGTGATGTGGTTGTTTTACTTTAGTTGAATGCGCTGGTTGTAAGTCGCTCTGGCTAAGAGAGTCTGCTAAATTACTGTGAATGCAAGGTTGAGTCAGGAAAGAATAGATCTGGAAAAACCGAACCGACAAGGTCAATGAAGGTCTGTTTCAGAAGCCTGATCTCAAGGGATGTGCTGAATGTAATCTAATCATCAATGCCTGTCTTATATTGGATCCGTTGCAAAACACTGTCGCTCCACTCACCCTTTAACGTAGATGTCACTAGACTGTGTTCCTGTGAGGATGTTAGTGTCCTCCAGAATCACATCTTCAGTGTTCCAGATGACGATTCTCAACTCGAACCTTCACAGGACCAACAATCAATCAATCAACTCATACCTTCACAGGATCAACAATCGATCAATCAACTCATACCTTCACAGGATCAACAATCGATCAATCAACTCATACCTTCACAGGATCAACAATCAGTCAACTCATACCTTCACAGGACCAACAATCGATCAATCAACTCATACCTTCACAGGATCAACAATCAATCAATCAACTCGAACCTTCACAGGATCAACAATCGATCAATCAACTCATACCTTCACAGGATCAACAATCGATCAATCAACTCATACCTTTCTCAGGATCAACAATCAGTCAACTCATACCTTCACAGGATCAACACTCAATCAACTGCTGTCATATACAATCACATCATAACAGCTGGTGGTTTTATTGAACTGGCCTGGTTTGAGGTATACTGGTCTTGTATTGAACTGGCCTGGTTTGAGGTATATTGGCCTTGTATTGAACTGGCCTGGTTTGAGGTATATTGGTCTTGTATTGAACTGGCCTGGTTTGAGGTATACTGGTCTTGTATTGAACTGGCCTGGTTTGAGGTATATTGGCCTTGTATTGAACTGGCCTGGTTTGAAATATATTGGCCTTGTATTGAACTGTCCTGGTTTGAGGTATATTGGTATTGTATTGAACTGGCCTGGTTTGAGGAATATTGGTATTGTATTGAACTGGCCTGAGGAATATTGGTATTGTATTGAACTGTCCTGGTTTGAGGAATATTGGGGTTATATTGAACTGGCCTGGTTTGAGGAATATTGGGGTTATATTGAACTGGCCTGGTTTGAGGTACATTGGTCTTGTATTGAACTGGCCTGGTTTGAGGTACATTGGTCTTGTATTGAACTGGCCTGGTTTGAGG
>QNTS01007302.1:28869-52477 GCA_003317085.1 Hucho hucho
AGACCAGGGGTATTAACTACCATAGACACTTCAATGACCAGGTTAGACCAGGGGTATTAACTACCATAGACACTTCAATGACCAGGTTAGACCAGGGGTATTAACTACCATAGACACTTCAATGACCAGGTTAGACCAGGGGTATTAACTACCATAGACACTTCAATGACCAGGTTAGACCAGGGGTATTAACTACCGTAGACACTTCAATGAGCAGGTTAGACCAGGGGTATTAACTACCATAGACACTTCAATGACCAGGTTAGACCAGGGGTATTAACTACCGTAGACACTTCAATGACCAGGTTACACCAGGGGTATTAACTACCATAGACACTTCAATGACCAGGTTAGACCAAGGGTATTAACTACCATAGACACTTCAATGGCCAGGTTAGTGAGTGTTAGTGAGCGTTTCCTATAGCTGTCTGTCTGTTAGGGATTTACTGCCAGAAGAAACGCTTGAACAAGGGAAGGTTGATTGGCCCATAGAGGATGCAGTGCGGTATTGGTTAGTATAGTCATGATAGCACTTAAATGTAATGCGTTATTATTACATAGTTCTAATAGATACAGTTGAAGTCTGAAGTTTACATACACCTTAGCCAAATACATTTAAACTCAGTTTTTCACAATTCCTGACATTTAATCCTAGTAAAAATTCCCTGTCTTAGGTCAATTAGGATGACCACCTTATTTTAAGAATATGAAATGTCAGAATAATAGTAGTGAGAATGATTTATTTCAGCTTTTATTTCTTTCATCACATTCCCAGTGGGTCGGAAGTTTACATACACTCAGTTAGTATTTGGTAGCATTGCCTTTAAATTGTTTAACTTGGGTCAAATGTTTTGGGTAGCCTTCCACAAGCTTTTGGCCCATTCCTCCTGACAGAGCTGGTGTAACTGAGTCAGGTTTGTAGGCCTCCTTGCTTGCACACGCTTTATCAGATCTGCCCACAAATGTTCTATGGGATTGAGGTCAGGGCTTTGTGATGGCCACTCCAATACCTTGACTTTGTTGTCCTTAAGCCATTTTGCCACAACTTTCGAAGTATGCTTGGGGTCATTGTCCATTTGGAAGACCTATTTGCGACCAAGCTTTAATTTCCTGACTGATGTCTTGAGATGTTGCTTCAATATATCCACATAATTGTCCTTCATCATGATGCCATCTAGTTTGTGAAGTGCACCAGTCCATCCTGCAGCAAAGCACCCCCACAACATGATGCTGCCACCCCCGTGCTTCACAGTTGGGATGGTGTTCTTCGGCTTGCAAGCCTTCCCCTTTTTCCTCCAAACATAACGATGGTCATTTTGGCCAAGCAGTTCTATTTCTGTTTCATCAGACCAGAGGACATTTCTCCAAAAAGTACGATCTTTGTACCCATGTGCAGTTGCAAACCGTAGTCTGGCCTTTTAATGGCGGCTTTGGAGCAGTGGCTTCTTCCTTGCTGAGCGGCCTGAAGATACCACGTTCATCTGTACAAACAATAGTACGCAAGTATAAACACCATGGGACCACGCAGCCATCATACCGCTCAGGAAGGAGACGCGTTCTGTCTCCCAGAGATGAACCTACTTTGGTGTGAAAAGTGCAAATGAATCCCAGAACAAAAGCAAAGGACCTTGTGTAGTTGCTGGAGGAAACAGGTACAAAGTATCTATATCCACAGTAAAACGAGTCCTATATCGACAGAACCTGAAAGGCTGTTTAGCCATAATGAACTGTTTAGCCATAATGACCATCGTTATGTTTGGAGGAAAAAGGGGAAGGCTTGCAAGCCGAAGAACATCATCCCAACTGTGAAGCACGGGAGGGGGGGGCAGCATCATGTTGTGGGGGTGCTTTGCTGCAGGAGGGACTGGTGCACTTCACAAACTAGATGGCATCGTGAGGTAGGAAAATTATGTGGATATATTGAAGCAACATCTCAAGACATCAGTCAGGAAGTTAAAGCTTGGTCGCAAATGGGTCTTCCAAATGGACAATGACCCCAAGCATACTTCTAAAGTTGTGGCAAAATGGCTTAAGGTCAACAAAGTCAAGGTATTGGAGTGGCCATCACAAAGCCCTGACCTCAATCCCATAGAAAATTTGTGGGCAGATCTGAAAAAGCGTGTGCGAGCAAGGAGGCCAACAAACCTGACTCAATTACACCAGCTCTGTCAGGAGGAATGGGCCAAAATTCACCCAACTTATTGTGGGAAGCTTGTGGAAGGCTACCCAAAACGTTTGACCCAAGTTAAACAATTTAAAGGCAATTCTACCAAATACTAATTGAGTGTATGTAAACTTCTGACCTACTGGGAATGTGATGAAAGAAATAAAAGCTGAAATAAATCATTCTCTCTATTATTATTCTGACATTTCACATTCTTAAAATAAAGTGGTGATCCTAACTGACCTAAGACATGGAATTTTTACTAGGATTAAATGTCAGGAATTGTGAAAAACTGAGTTTAAATGTATTTGGCTAAGGTGTATGTAAACTTCTGACATCAACTGTTCGGAGATATACTGTTAGGGATATAACATTTATTGGCCACATCCCCTTTTGAGAGTTCAGAGGTGGCTTGAATAGGATGAAAATACATGTGCTAATGCTGGCATTGTGCCTGATTGTCTGAAGAAACCATGAAATGGGTTCATTATGTTGCTACGAAGCAATATTTAATTTCCTCATTTGTCCAGACATATTCTCTCATTGCTTCATGTACCGAGCTCTTATCTCAAAGCCAGGCATGGTCAGTGTTGTGTTTCTCCCAGTGCTGAAAGCTATTAAGCTTTCCCAAATGAACTCCTTCCGTCTATTACTTTATGGGCCGTTACAGTGTTCAACACATAAAACCACCCGTTTAAAGATGTTTACAGACCTTACAGACAATATCACTAGATCAAAAAGACAGGAAAAGTCCATGGTTTTAGATTGTAAAAACACTATATTTAACAAATGTAAGTATAGGATATGTACATGTTTTATGTAATGGTTTGGTCACACACAGTGCAGTTGATTAGTGGTTCGCTGACAGACACACATTTCAACAGCCAAGTATAGAACCTCTAATTGCTTGCCACTTTCTAAAAAGGAAGAGAAATAGACATAAAATGCACAATAAATATGGGAAAATACATTGTGGTCATTTCATCACTCACAGTTAATCTTATTTGCTACACTCTGGATCCAAAAGATCCACTAAATCAAAAATCCAGGTTCCTGGAAGAAATTTCCAGAGGAGGCAGTTTGGTTTCTGGACCAACTAATAAATAGAAACATCAGCTCCCCTGGCTTGTTGGCCCTTGGTGGTCCCAGCATCAGAGTCGAGTCACAGCTCTCTGCAGTGTGCAGCCCAGGACTGGCAGACCCTCATACAGCATGCCTCTAGAGGAGAATTCAGTTCAGATCAGTTCAGACCAGTTCCATCCACCCAGTCCTGTTGGAAGTTAAACTACAAGTATACAGGCAAACAGACTTTAATGTGGCGTGAATGGTGGAGACCAGAATGTGGTTTGTTTGAATAGAGTCATATTTCTTTTTCCATGGACAACACATGTACATGCCCTTACTAAAGCCCTATTGCTTTTAGTTACTTCAGATATCAGATTTGTCAGAATACAGCTAGTGTGTGTTGCCTCCCCGTAAACAATGACGTTTTCAATAATACAATAAGAAGATCAAGCTATCAACCATCTCATCTCAGACCATGTTGTAAACAGCAATTCACTTACAACATCAAGCCTCTGAGTTCATGTCACTGTGTCTTTCCATTAACAAGACACAGAGTAAGTAGAGGAAACCCTGGTCTGTGCTTACAATATCTCTTAACAGCAAGACACAAAGTAGAGGAAGGGAGAGGAAGGGAGAGGAATAGAGAGGAATATAGAGGAATAGAGAAGAAAGGAGAGGAAGGGAGAGGAAGGGAAAGGACGGGAGAGGAAGAGAGAAGAAAGGAGAGGAAGGGAGAGGAAGGGAGAGGAATAGAGAGGAATAGAGAAGAAAGGAGAGGAAGGGAGAGGAAGGGAAAGGAAGGGAAAGGAAGGGAAAGGACGGGAGAGGAAGAGAGAAGAAAGGAAAGGAAGGGAGAGGAAGAAGATGAAGGAGAGGAAGGGAGAGGACCTAAACACAGTCATCCTTCTGTGTTTGATCTCCTTAATGAAGCCACAGGAACCCCATTGTCACACAGAGGCTAAAATCAACCCAAACATAAACCCACCACAGTCAATGAGTGTGGTAAAAATAAATGGTCTTCCTTTCAATCACATTTGGAGGCAGACAGGACAGGTTTGGGCAGTGCTTCGGTGGTCCTGACGCATTTCACAGACATTTCCCAGAACTTAAAATAAGATACGTAACAATATTGGGGAACACTTAAACATGTCACACACTTCCTTGTGCTGTAAAAAAAACAAGCTTGGAATAAAATAAGATACACAACCATTTTGGGAAAGGCTTAAACATACCACATAAACATGCACATTTTTCATGTGGTATCAACTCAGGAAGCATTTTCTTTCTCTTCATCCAGAATCGTTTCGTTTTTTCTAATCACTCTGCTTTTGACCCTGCAGTGACCCGTAGAAGCTGCAAAACGTCCCAATTAAGGGAGTTCCTGTGATGGATTTATCAAAGATTTACTAGGATTTACTTCAGAAAGTAAGACGGCTTAAACCCCTGACAATTAGCCCTGAACTCTTTTGGCTCATTACCAGTCAGCTTCTGATGAGTGGGTCAAGTGTGTTCTGATATTAACCTGCAGACAAGGAAAATGAAAATCACATTATCA
Organism: Hucho hucho; assembly: GCA_003317085.1. NCBI lineage: Eukaryota > Metazoa > Chordata > Actinopteri > Salmoniformes > Salmonidae > Hucho > Hucho hucho. The sequence continues at coordinate 33,654 of QNTS01007302.1, forward strand.
AATCAACTTTCACAGACAGGTAAAAAGAGAAAACATATGTTCTTCTGACCACACATTGTGACTGATTCACAAAAGAAGAATGAAGCATCGCAGTAAGAAAACAATGATTCATTAAGCATACTCTGAATGCCTCAGGTTTTAGCAAGCATCCAAAATAGCAGCAGAAGTAAGTGAGAAAGGAGAGGTTAGGGAAACATGAAGATGATGAGAGAGAGAGAGAAAGATAGGGGAAGAGAGCGAGAGGAAGGGCGCAGACGTCTAGTCTCCGTCTTTGATCTCTACAAATGAACTACAGAGAGACGGAGATACGTTTTAGGAATGAAAAGAAGATACATAGGCTAATATATTTCACTACCAGTATGAGGTCACCCTTGGCAACAACAAGGCATCGATCCAAAACAATAAGCCAGAATACCCCTGTCTCCCTACTGGAGGCTAGAGGACATAAATAACATGGTCAAATATATCAAACAAATATAGCCTACTAACTTTCAGCTAAAGATGAGCAATAACTAATAACAAAAAATGATCTAGATATGAGGTTCCTGTTTTGATGTAACCTGTGTTTTGACCGTACACCGTATAATATATAACCTGTGTTTTGACCGTACACCGTATAATATATAACCTGTGTTTTGACCTGAGTTTCAACACATTGGCCATGCTCCAGATTCTATCAGAGAACTGCTGTGTTCTCTATGCGTATTTCTTCCCTGATCTGATCTAATCAGGGAGAGATGTGACCTGGGAGGTTATACACTAGCATTCAGGCAGGGTCATTTCACGGCTTTTCAACATATATCAAATCCTACAGTTGTCCCTCTGAGGGAGATTTGATAATGCCTTTTATAAAGTTCATGGAAAAATATGGTTAGGTCAGTTGGCCCATTTTGGCCCATTTTGGCTTTTCCAAACACACACAGATCATCTTACTAAATTAGGTTTTGTCTATATGTTTAGAATATCTAAATTAATGTTAATTTGGTTAAACAAAAACATACAATATATAAATAACCTGTCAACGGTTTGTGTGTGGCTGGTGCATGGAGAGTCAGGCGCAGGAGAACAGGACTGAGTGAGTAAAAAACACTTTACTCAAATAAACACAACAACCACTATACGCGTAAATACATGAACAAAATGCCCAAACACAAAATAGTGCGGCAGAATAATGCACCAGCCGGACGAAAACGTCTTCACAAAAAACAATCACACACAAGGACATGGGGGAAACCAGAGGGTTAAATACACAACAGATAATGATGGGGAATGCAAACCAGCTGTGTGAAAAACAAGACAAGACAAATGGATAATGAAAAGTAGATCGGTGATGATTAGAAGACCGGTGACGTCGACCGCCGAATGCCGCCCGAACGAGGAGGGGAACCGACTTCAGTCGAAGTCGTGACAACCAGAAGGAACTATTTTGCTCTTGGGTTGAAATTCCTCTCCCCAAATGTTGTCAGTAACAGACACTTTTAGATTACATCAACATCCATTCAAACGTTGTAAAATACTACGTTGTACCAATCCATCATTATAAATCTCAGAGAAGAGTCTCAACTGAGGACATTTTTACTGTGGCCACCAAAATAAATCATGTGACTTCCTCAATGGTCAGCAACCAGATTTTCTGTCAGCCAGACAATCATTCAGTCAGTCAGTCATTCAGTCAGTCAGTCAGTCAGTCAGTCAGTCAGTCAGTCAATGCTGATCTTCTTTGCTCTGTGTACTATCTGCTTAAGTATATTACCCAAAACCCACCCGTCTTTCACCATCACCGCTGAGCAAAGAGAGCCCCATGAGAACAAGCAACATGGCAGACATACGCAAATATTCCTTTTATTTACCGGTTCAACATGTTTGAGCATTAATACCATTAGTCAAGGATACAGCATGATTGTCTAATCTCTTGTGTGCCCAGTGGTGGGTCTTGTGTGACTCTGCCTGAAGGATGTTAAGGCACAAAATAATTTATTGTCAAACTGCCTCCACACATCCTGTTTTGTGTGACTCGGACGGTTTCTTTACCTATTTTCCAAAACATGCAATATGGAACATCTTCAACAATATAGTAGTCTTCTGTTTTTAAAGGTTGGAGAAGAAAATCCTGCAGTTTCTTATCAGATAGTGTGTTGTTCTCAAGGCCCCTAGGCTGCCTATAGGAGGAGATCCCACAATCTGAACTGATCAAAGCTGTTTCTGGAGTGCGATGGACATGCCATTATGGTCGATATATATTTGTCTGTATATCAAAATAAAAAGAAGGGGGAAAGCGCACAGGCATGGGGATGAATGACGCTGTAAACTTACACACAATAAATGAACACAATAAAAATCCCAGTGAGAGCCTGGCAAAACCATGGTTGAGTCCTCAGTCAAAGTTGAGAGATCTGGGCTAGCCTCAATCTGGCGCCAGGGAGGCCCCTGGATGGAAACTCCATTCCCGGGGGAGAATGAGGGAACGCCAGTGGCTCCAGGCGGTCACAGTGTGGGCCAGGGCCTCACAAGCAGGGGTGAGGGCTCACACGCTGGGGCTGGCACAGTAAACAATTCCATTCTCACACCTTCCGCCCAGGCTGCCAGGCAGGCAGGGTAGGGGCATGGGAATAATAACTGGACTGGGCAACCTGGACTCAGGGGTAGACATTACATGGTAAATGTAAATCCAGGACACTCCTTTTAGTATGATATGTTACATTTCGTATGGTATGTATTATTTGTGACTGTCCATCATCCATTTTGTATTATCTGTTACTATTACAATTCATATGATATGTTATGAATTTGCAAAAATGATGATATGTTATGAATTCCAATGTGTTGTGGCTAACGTTAATTAGGTGTCATGGTTTCACCTGTCACCAGAGGGAGGCAGAGACCGTCCTAGAGACATTAACGACACTCAGGTGTGTCCAATTTACTCATTATGATTTCCCTGTGTTTTCTGTTGTCCTTTGCAGAAGCTTGAATTGGTTACCGTGTGCGGTCGTTTCCTGAGTGAGTTTTTGAGACTTAGTGTCGTTTTTTTCCATTTCAAGTGTACTGTGAAATATTTGGTTTATCCTTAAACACTGATTACTCATCTGGACTCTTTGCACCTGGGTCCAACCTTATCACATCACATTAGGACGCTAGGTGGCTAACGTTAGCTAGGTTAGGAGTTAGGGTTAGGGGTTAAGGTTAGGGTTAAGGTTAGGAGTTAGGTTAAAGGGTTAGCTAACATGCTAAGTAGTTGCAAAGTTGCTAAAGTTAGCTAATCTCAACCGAGATGAGATTTGAACACACAACCTCTGGGTTGCTAGACGTTCGCATAATACGTCTACCCATTCACCCCGACCAACCACCCAACCTTTGTTTTAGCCTTTAGCCTTCTTAACTTCTTAGGGCTAGGGGGCAGAATTTTGAAGTTCGGATGAAAAACGTGCCCAAAGTAAACTGCCTGTTACTCAGGTCCAGAAGCTAGGATATGCATATAATTAGCTTTGGATAGAAAACACTCTGAAGTTTCTAAAACTGTTAAAATAATGTCTGTGAGTTTTACAGAACTGACATGGCAGGCAAAAACCTGAGCAAAATCCATCTGGGATGTCTGAATCAGTCATGTCACACTGTTTTCAATAGGCCAGCTATTCAAAGCCTCATAGTTTAACCCCCAGATTGCAGTTCCTATGGCTTCCACTAGATGTCAACAGTCTTTAGAAAAAGGTTTGAAGCTTCAATCATGAAAATCAAGGGAGTAAGACCACTTGTTCCTGAGTCCACGTCAAGTGTACTGTTTTGGATTTTGCACGTAACAGGGAATGCGCGCTCAGTTCTTTTTCTCTTCTATTCAGCAGGTTATATTCCGTCTGAAATATTATAGTTTATATTCATTTTAGGGTATCTGAGTATTGATTACAAATGCTGTTTGACTTTTTTCGGCGAACTTTACGGGTACTTTTGGGATATCGTTTGTCTGCATGGATGAAAGCCTTTGGGCAGGTGGATAACTGAACAAAATGCGCCAACCAAACGGAGCTATATGAATATAAAGAGGAACTTTATCGAACAAAAGGACCTTTTATTGTGTAACCTGGACGCTTGGGAATGCCATCAGAGGAAGCTCATCAAAGGTAAGCGATTTATTTTATGCTATTTTTTAGTTTTGTGACAGCTTTGCTGGTTATGTTATTATGCTAATTGAGTTTTTGAGTGGGGCGCTGTCCTCAGACAATCAAATGTTCTGCTTTCGCCGTAAAGCCTTTTTGAAATCTGACAGTGCTGTTAGATTAACAAGAGTCTAAGCTTTTGAAGGGTGTGCAGCATTTGCATTTTCATTTGAATACTCATTTGAATTGAGTATTTTTGTAATTTGAATTTGGCGCTCTCTGCATTTCACCGGATGTTGTCAAAATCGAACCCGTTCACGGGATTGGATCCATAACAGGTTAAGTAACCATCTATCTTATGTAACCATATCAAACATAACATATCATACTATTTTGAGTGTTTACTATGTTACGTCTTGTCTATGAGACCAGGCTGGACTGGGAGTGCTCCTTCATGTTCAGTTTTTTTAGAGCCAACCTCAATACTCTAGAAGTGTTTAACCTGGAAACAAACCACCACTGGATAAATAAACAGTTTATATTGACAGCTAGTCTAGTAAATAAAGGATGTTGCTCAAAAGGTTAGATAGGGGCTCCCTCAAAGACCTTGGAGGGTTGTGAACTTGTGACCTAACATTGTGTCATGAGCGTTAAGTAATGCCAAAAGGACATTTTGAAGCAGACAGAACTGAAAGTCATCTTCAATAGTCCAGCAGCTTTTCATGATTCAAGTGTGAGCCCTGCGAACATGAAACTCATCAGGATTGCGGGACGAGAACCACTGTATTCCTTCCCAAGGGATTACTGAGCTATGAAGGTTGGGAGAGAGATCACTACTAACTGGAGCCTCTTTTACCCCTGTTGGGTTGGGAGTCAACTATTTCCCTTTTAACTGTCTGATGAAAATACACATTTATTTGGGAGATTCTGATTCAACTGACTTCAGCCGGCTAAAATGTGAGCTGTAGTGTAGTATTCCATGAAAACAAACCCTTCTGTTTGAAGACAACTGAAATAGTAACTGCTGTGATAAGATTCTACAGTATGGTGTGTCTTCTCTGGGAAATAAAGCAACCATTTCTCAAGAAGTAACGGGACAACAAACAACATTCTGTTGCTACGTCTGTTGGGTATCAAGATAGCGTCTAAAAGATATTTTTAAATTACCCTCGTAATGACGTAATATTTTAGTACTGCCAAATACACCCTCCATCCACCCTCCATCATGAATGTCATACCAATTTGATAAATGAACACCACAGCCATGTTAAAATAACATAACATGTACATTTGTCCAAAGGCAAGAGAGAAAGGTCAGGCTAGAGAAGGAAGCTGACCTTTAGCCTGACTGGTGTGAGAACAGAGAGATAAGACTTTAACCCTCTTCTCTCCATGGCCATGGTCTGTGGGAATGACCACAGTAAGATCACATCCCTGCATTGTCCTCTACCACGCAATACTCACACACACAAACACACACACACATACAGTCGGTAGAAGGACTTTGGTGAAAGGGAAGTCTACTGTCAGGGCCTGTATACACAAAGTGTCTCAGGGTAGGAGTGGGGATCTAGGATCTGTCGATATAATATTATTAATTATGATCTAAAAGGCTAAACTGATCCTAGATCAGCACTCGGAGACGCTTTGTGGATACGGGCTCAGGTTTCACCGTTTCAATCACTTCTATTTCTCTTGATGAGTGGCAACGTTGATGTTCTCCTCTTCTCTCTCCCTATATCCCATTATAAAACAAAAATGAAAACATTCTGACGTGTCTATTAATTGACCGTGGGAAAACATCTGAGAACAAAGCTGAACAGAACAAAACAGGGTAGAACCCTCAGAATGGCACAATGTCTCAAAGTGAACCTTTGATTTCCAGGGAATTAAACACAGTCTCAGAGACAGAAATGGTGTTTATACAAGATGGCGGGCTAAGGCTACCTTTCCTGCTGCCTGGTTCCTGCTTCTGCCCATATTGGCAGTCCTGTGCCCGGGCTGTGGCCTAGGATCTTAATTTGATCCAGTTTGCTACAGCAGGAAAATAATCTTGCCGCAGCAGGAAATGTGAATTATTATGTGATGAACATAATGAACATTCTTTGTAGGGGCTGATACATTTTTTTATTAGGGCGAATCAAGTCTGACATTATAAAGTGGAAATTACAATCTTTAGAAGCTTTTGCAAACCTTTAGTGTATTTTGAGGTTTGAATTTCCTGCTGTACAGGAAAATTCTCACAACAAAAGTGTGATCAAATTAAGATCCCCCACCTGTAGGTACTAGGCCTCCTTCAGCCACTTATCCTCCCCACGTCAGTCCCCATCATTGTGTTTCCATACACAACAGCACAATGGATAATTCTTTTTGGCAGGGCTCTGACACGGCAATGGGACAGCTGATATGTATCTGAGTGGCACCACAGAGGAAACATACATTTGACTGTTTATCTTTGATTGTCACAAGAACACAAACATTCTCTCAGTTTACTCAGTCTCATTGGATATGTTACTGTGCCATAGGGGGGAAACAAATTCATTTAGTTTCCAAACAACTGACATTTAAGGGTGTGTGTCTGCGTCTGTCTGTGTTTGTGCATGTGTCTGTGTGGAAAAAAGTAGTCAGTCTTTCTCAAACCCACTCACGCATCATGCCAGAAGATGTGGAAGGCAGTCAATGCTACAACTTGTCTCACCAGATAAATAAATGGTAAGGTTCGCCATCTAGTGGTTTGTTTCGTGACTGACTATTTACCTTGGTAACCGGCACACACTGATGATGTCATAGAAGAGTTGACGCAATGTTTTTAGCAATGTGTACATAAGTCTCTCATGACACACTGTTAACGTAACTGTCAACTAATCGAGTAGTTGGCCAGTGCATTCAGCAGTTGGTCCTGGGTTCCGAGATATTTTTTTTTTATTCAGTGATAAAGTAATCAACAGAAACAGAAAATCAACAAACACAAACAACATGCATATTAGATAACCACGCTCTCGGTCTAGCCTGGAGTTTGCTCTGTTTTGTGCATATACGTTTGGATTCCAGGCTAGGGTTTTATTATTAGTGCCAGTCAGTGGAGGCTGGTGGGAGGAGCTATAGGAGGACTCATTGTAATGGCTAGAATGGAATAAATGGAATGGAGTCAAACGTGTGCTTTCCATACTTTTGATGTGTTTGATACCGTTCCATGTATTTCATTCGAGCCATTACAATGAGCCCGTCCTCCCGTAGCTCATCCCTCCATCCTCCACTGGTGCCAGTGGCCTGTGATGCGCCTGCTGACATTTGAGGAGTGCGACATTCACCCCGCCACTGGTCTCCTGGAACCACACATGTATATATCTCTCTGAAGTACACTGTCTACCCTGTCCACTCCCTTCCACCTGTCGCACAGCACCACCCGCTCCAGGACCAGGCGGCACATGACTCTGTCTCTCGACATTACTGGAAGGAATGGGACAGGCAGGTTCAGAGAAGTCTTGCATCACCACAACCTCATGCGTTTGTTGTGGTACTCTAGGGATGCTGGAGTGGTCAGTTACATGGCTGTTGATGTATTCAAACTGTGAATATATGTTTTCTGAGTGTTTTCTGGGGGGAAAAGATGAAAGGATGGATGTTGTGTACTAGAAAGCACCATTCAGTGATGATAACATTACACACAAGATAATAATGAAGGTGTGATTATCCTCAGCCACAGGTGAGCTATCTGGGCTACAGGTGAACTAAACTACAGTACCTGTGAACCAGAGCAGGTAGGGATGACCGTCAGTATACTGTGTGTCTTTCCTAAACTACAGTACCTGTAAACCAGAGCAGGTAGGGATGACCGTCAGTATACTGTGTGTATTTCCTAAACTACAGTACCTGTGAACCAGAGCAGGTAGGAATGACCGTCAGTATACTGTGTGTCTTTCCTAATCTACAGTACCTGTGAACCAGAGCAGGTAGGGATGACCGTCAGTATACTGTGTGTATTTCCTAATCTACAGTACCTGTGAACCAGAGCAGGTAGGGATGACCGTCAGTATACTGTGTGTATTTCCTAATCTACAGTACCTGTGAACCAGAGCAGGTAGGGATGACCGTCAGTATACTGTGTGTATTTCCTAAACTACAGACGATCGGCCCCATTTCCTTCTCTAAGCCATATCCAGCGTGTTGACATGTTTACACCCTCTTGGCTAAAGTCACACCTCCAACGTGTCACAACCTGACACAACGCCCCTCCACAGTGGAAATATTTTGGATACTACCCCTTCAACCAAGCCCATGTGCATGAGTACACCCCCCCTGTGTACAACACCTGTTATTTTGTTGTTGCTGGTTTTCAGAGCGGCACAATGAGTACCATGGCTGTTCTGTGTTGTGGTGTGTGATGTGGACAGTGTTGCACAAGCTGCTGTGATCTCCCGGACTGGGTCGACCGTGTCCTGCTGGTGTGTCGAGGAGGCACATAACTTAATGTTTACAACCCCCAAACTTTCCAGAGTTGTGCAACACACACACACACACAATCTGTCTTTTAGGCTATGCAGGGGTACAGGGTAAAGGAAGAGGGGGGAGGGGAACCTGGCAGAGGATAGGACATGTCATTCTATTTCCATAGTGTGTCCTACCAGCTCAGTCACTCTTCTCTGTAGACATATAGTAGAGCAATATGGCACATTCTACCGGCTCCATTACAAACTATGTGGATTCTACAACTTGTGTTCATTCTATTTCTACGTTGTTTACTCTGTCAAATCTGCATTTCTTTCTGTCAGCCATGGATTAGATGTACAGTCTGCTAGAGCATCTTCAAGGAAACCAGCATGTTTACAATTTATCTGTATAACGCCAGAATGTGGACATGTTTATGCTATCACTAATCTCCGTTAACCCAGAAACTAAAATCTTGCATCATTTGGTCAGATGCTTGATTTATGCTTACGTAGTCTGCCCACGAGAGATTAAGTTATAACATACCTAAAGTCTGGCTATGAGAAGGGATATGTGATCTATTTCTGTAGAGGGCGAAAGGGGTCAATCAAAGACTTACACAGATGTGAACGACCCTAGTCGTGTGTTGTGGTGTGGTGGGTGACGAGACATGTTGCTATTGGCGGGACCTTACCCTGTCACAAGGAGCTTGTTTGGCCAGTTGTCTATTTGATTTAGCCCCTCCCACAGAAGGAGAGAGAGGGGGCGGGACGGGGGGTGTTGCTAAGTATGGCATGTGCCGGGGCCTGAAGGGGTTAATTTTCTCCGAATTGAGCCTTGCAAACAAGCAAAGGGTGGGACCCGTGCCTCAGACCGCGTGGAGGCTCGGGTGTCACGGGCAGCCCAGCAGTATAAATCGTCAGCTGTGGTCGGAGAGTGGCTAGATCAAAATAAACCAAGTTGAGAAAGCAGTCACTATACCAGACTGCAATAGAAGGAGAGACAAACACAGAGAAAGAGCCACACCGCCTAAGACGAAGCACCTAGGCCACCCACTCAGAACGTTAAGGACTTATACCTTGTGAGAACAGAGAAGCCCATCTATCCAGACATGGATATCCAGACCGGCCAGGTGACGCACCAGCCCAGCCCCAGGGAGAGCCTGGAGAGCCAGCTGAGCTGCCCCATCTGCCTGGAGATGTTCCAGAAGCCCGTGGTCATCCTGCCATGCCAACACAACCTGTGTCGCGGCTGCGCCAGCGACCTCTACGACTCCCGCAACCCCTACCACTACTCCGGGGGCATCTTCCGCTGCCCCACCTGCCGCTTCGAGGTCGTCCTGGACCGCCACGGTGTCTACGGCCTGCAGAGGAACCTGCTGGTGGAGAACATCATCGATATCTACAAGCAGCAGCCGGAGAGCGGCGGCAGAGAAGTAGGAGGTAACGTTGCAGACCCACCGCTGAAGGACAAAGACACCAAGGAGCCCATGTGTACGGAGCACGAGGACGAGCGCATTAATATTTACTGTGTGACCTGCCAGACGCCCACCTGCTCCATGTGCAAAGTGTTCGGCCAACACAAGGACTGTGAGGTGTCACCCCTGCAGAGCATCTACGATACCCAGAAGGTTGAGCTGCGGAACGCCGTAGATCTCCTTGCGGTGGGTAACAGCTGCGTCCAGGCCGTGATGGCTCAGATGGAGGACACATGCAAGAGCATTGAGGAGAACAGCCAGCTCCAAAAGAGACGTCTGGGGGAGAGCTTCGACTTGCTCTACGCCATCCTGGAGGAACGTAAGGGCCAGCTCCTGGAAAAGATCACCCAGGAGGAGGAGAGGAAGCTGGGGTTGCTGAGGTCCCTGGTGGAGAGGTACACCGAGCAGCTCCAGACTAGTATCAACCTAAAGGAGAAGGCGGCCCAGACCATGGAGAAGGGCAATGCAGCCGAGTTCCTGATTAGTGGGAAGGAGCTGATCGCACAGGCCAAAGAGGCAGCTAAAGGCTCCAACATAGAGAGGCCCGAGCCTGGGTTCGAGAACATGGAGCACCTTACACTGTGCACAGACGACGTGGAGGTCATCTTGTACCAAATGGGCTTTGGACTGGGGGATGAGGATGATGATGTGGTGACAGAGGAGGAAGAAGAAGAGGAGGAGGAAGAAGAAGAGGAGGAAGAAGAGGAGGAATAGGAAAAACTCGAACTAAAGACTGTATTAGAAGTACTGTATTATTGCAGTTGAGGAGTGGTTTGGGCACTGAGATAAGGATTGGTTTGATGAACAAGCTGCTTTTTAAGAAAGAGTAACTAGTTATTTATCAACTAGTTATAACTAGGATATTCACTGTGGTGAATACACAATTTAGAGCTAAGGTGGAAAGTGCAATTCTGAAAAGTAGTTTTTTTCACTAACAAAATGCAACATTTTGTTTAGACTTTTTCATTTTTTTTATACTTTTGTATTTCTACGTGTTTATACGGTACTGTTTTTTGATATCTCCTGAAATAGATATCTCATGGAAATAACTAAGTTTACACTTGAATGCTTTTCACATAATGTACATTGCTCAAGTCTAGACTAGATCGAAAAAATCAAAAAATATAGCCAAGCATTATTCATGTTGTGTATAATATATCATTGTCTGTCAAACTATTGAAAACTTGAATTGCTGCAAAATGCACTTAATTCACTTGGTGTTGTTTTTTTTTAACACAACTGTAATATTTCTAATGTAATTGACAGTTTAAAGAAATAAAGTGTTGTGGAAATACTTTTCTCGTCCTGTCCATATCCCACACACCTCGCTGACGAACAGTGCTTTATTTAGTGCTACACACATGGCTCATGAAGTTAGAGTACAGCCTTACTTAGTGTTCTTGCTAGTGAAAAATAGGGTCTATTTTTACAGGGCTAGAATGGGAGAGGTGGTGAAGGGCCTTAAAGGTCTGGAATAGATCAGTGTAGCAGGGTGGGTAGAGGAGTGGGGGGTCTCATGTTTCTATCCCTGACCTAGCCTCTTCTCCACTTGTCTTCATCATTCCAGTTGCTGTCTGACTCTGTCTGGTACGCCTATGGGTCAGAGGTCGAGCCTGATACCATTATTGCACATGAATGGAAAAAACCGAGGTAGCAGCAGCACTTTACAAAAACAGTCTGTGAGTCGAGATCACTTTGACCGGGGGTTATTTCTGATGGACGGCGTAAATGTTAAGCTGGTCACATGAATCCTTTGGTACATGCTATACATGCTAGATTTATGTGGTTTTGAAGCAATGTACTGTAATCCATTATCACTGTGGATCCTCTTCTGCGGATCGTCTATAAAACGATGACTTCAAATGATAGGCTATGTTTAATCCATTCGCCATTCAATACCAACGACATATTTCTCTACAGTACATTTCCCAGCGTGTGAATAGACTTACTGGTTGTTCCATTTTGATTCCAATCACTTTTTGACCACACCCCTTTTTGTTTTGAATGTAACTTCCCATACACATTTACCCATGTTAGAAGTGGTCAGAAAGTGACGTTTTGAACCAGAATGCCAAAACGATGTAAAATAGGATCTGAGCTACAACATATGCGAAAATGAAAGGAATCTGAGTTTATGTGTTTTTAGATATTTGATGTTAAAGGAAAAATAATTTTAATTCTAAAAAAAATGTTTCAAGAAAATTATTTGATAGTTTGACAACCCTGTTTGCAAGTTTTTAATTATATTAAACTCAACGGTTTATATTTTCCAGTGATGAAGACATGGATGTCTCATGGCAGGGTGCAGCCAAAAAGTGATTGAAATCAAATGGAACGACCCTTATGTAAGTAGCTTACATCAACATCAACAGCAGTGAAACTGTGTGGAACCAAAGCCTGTATCACCATCTCTGGTGGAACTCGAGTTAATTTCTCTGGCGTTGGTAGGCCTGTATCTTTATGGGAACGACCTGACTGCCCTCTGCTCTGGAGCCATCCAGCTGACTGCTCTCAGCCTCTCACTGGCCACATGGTCCTGGTGAAGAACTGATAAAGACAGTCAACAGGCTGTCAGGCTGCACTCACTGAGAGAGCACAGAAACCTCACCACCACTCACTGTAGTTACTGTACAGTTCCAACCAATATAGCCAGAGCCCAGAAACCCCACCACCACTCTACTCTACCGTGCAACTACCGAGCCTGGAGGCACACTCTGTTATGTATGAGAACCAAATATTTGTGTGTTGCCGCTGGATAGCAGTTTATGTTAAATGTCTGTCACCAGAGACTATGTACCGGTTAGTTCTGTACTAGAATGAGACACAGGAAAGGTAAGCTACTGTAAAACAACCCATACCGTACTATTATACAGTAGACTACTGTAAAACAACCCATACTGTCCTACTGTATTAGACAGTAGGCTACTGTAAAGCAACCCATACTGTAATACCGTATCATATATAGGCTACTGTAAAACAATCCGTACTGTCCTAGCGTATTAGACGGTAGGCTACCGTAAAACAACCCATACTGTACTACTGTATTAGACAGTAGGCTACTGTAAAACAACCCATACTGTCTTCCGTATTAGGCGGTAGGTTACTGTAAAACAACCCATACTGTACTACCGTATTAGACGGTAGTCTACCGTAAAACAAGCTAGATTGACGAAGGCAACCGCGTTTCCTAACGCTGCAAAAAACTTCACACACCTGTCTTCAAGCTTCTACTCTTTAGACTACTCAGCCCAGGCAGTGTGAATGTGAACTGACTGTATGTAATTTAGATCAGCTGGAATTGTACACCATAACTTGTCAAAGTAGCATTGACATGATCTGAGATGATAAGTATGTTTGAGATGATAGGTGGTGTATTCTTGTATTCTTCTTTCTGCCAGGTCCAGATGATCAGTGATAGACCTATGGAAGCCTGCCAACGTGTGCAATGCCTATAGCTGTATGAAGCCTATAGGTCTCATGTGTCTGGTATATGAGAGTGCATGGCCAGTGGCTCATATTACAGACGGCGTATGTGGATGTACAGTGCAGGCCACGACAGGCACTAGACAATGTGGCCCTGTCAATCTCAATCTAATGCAGTGTACAACATGTTACATAGGAGAGTAAAAGTTGTGTTGCTGTATCATCGATTACATTACAATTCTGACCTCTATATTAGTTAGACCTCTGTTTGGCAGGTTGGGCAGGTGTCCAGCCCATTTTACAAATGCAAATCTGTTACAGCTCACCTTAGCTTGGCAAACTGGGCATCAATGACTAGTCAATTCACTAAAGCTCAAGTGAAACTTGTCCTTGACTCTTACATGTGTACAGTAACTACAGTACCACTGGCCAATCAGCTAACCATTGCCTTTAATTTCTAATCTTAGACCGTTCTAAAGGTCTGCTCTATACTGTAACCTTAAAGAGTATTGACTTCCTCCACATTTGGGCTTGATTGGGCTGCTAGGTCGATCAACTTTGTGCTGCAGTGGCCAGCTCTTTCTAAGTGTAGCAGCCAGCAATGCAGCAGTGTTTTACTAAATAAGAGCAGGACCAAAGTATGAGTGCTGATCTAGGATCAGTTTGGCCTTTTAGATTATAATGAGTAATATGATATGGACAGAGGGGTCCTGATCCTAGATCAGCACTTCTAAGTGTAGCAACCATAGCAATGCAGAGTTTTACTAAATAAGAGCTGGACTTCCCCTGGAAGGCTACCAGGGCCTTGCCGGCTGCTAATTTTAGAGCCTTGAATCAGACCGCCCCTGTTAAGCCAGGAAGTGGGCCAATGCTTTAGTTAGACGGATGGTTGCAGGGAGCCGGGGACTAAAAGAGGACCACATAATGTGTAAGGACCTTTCAGACCTTCAAGGCTTGTGTTTGGCCCTCGAAACGACAACTACAGCATACTGTCTCAATGACCAAACCTAGCCAGCATGCATGGTTGAGTCCTTTACTGATAAAATATCATACAGTACATTTATATGAATTGCCGTTGAAGTAAAAATTTATAGAAAATCTATATTTTGGTATTTTAGTCCCAAAATCTTTTGCATGTCAGCAGTGAAGCAAACTGTCAGTTGCCCCATCATGACGATGATGCGTTTTGCATCCTCATGAAGATGTGGCAGGAGACACTGCTATTTTTTGTTGTTGAGTGGCAATATCCTTTAACTGCTGTTGACTTATTTGATTTGTTTCAACACCAGGAGGACAGTGATTTCCCCACTGTTGTTAACAAAATGATCTGGCACACCCTGCCCTTGCAGATCAGAAGTTTCCAGATAGTAGCCGAGCCACCACTGCTGATGCATACAGTAGCTCTACCTTGTTTCCACCATAGTACTTTAGCCTACAGACGTAGGCGTTTCATTTGAGCCTGTTTGCTACAGCAGGAAAATAATCCTGTAGCAACAGGAAATGTGAATGATTATGTGGATTATAATTAATGGCCATTTTTGTAGGTGTTCATACATTTTTCGGAAGGGAAAATCAAGTCTGAAATTTCTGTCTGAAAAGTAGAAATTACAAACATCCGAAGCGTTTTTTAAACTTCAAATGAACTACAAGTTGTATATTTCCTGCCTGTCAGGAAAGTTCTTTGCAACAGGGTGATCAAATTAAGATCTTACATCTGTTTCCTGTCCTTTGAGCGCCACAATAAGTTGCCATCAAATACAGGGGAAAGGAAGCAAGTTTCCAGAATGGAAACTAAGTCTTCCTGACTGGGTTAATGTGCCCTCTTCCCTCTGTGTGGACAGCCAGTGCTATCTTTATGCAGCTAAGGGCACCTTTCTCCAGCACACTGTCACCAATAGAGGCCTTCATGTTGTTGATGCTCTATTTGATGGTTGTAACTTATCACTGTTTAAAATAGCTTTTCACACCAATGTGCAGTGAGAGTGCAGTCACCAATGTGCAGTGAGAGGTAAAAATAGGATTGTGAGTGATTGAAACTCATGCCTAGAGGTTTAGTGAGTATTATAGCAACACAAGGTGTCAGTGGTCTGTATTGAAACAGGTAGAATAATGCAGACATTTAATGAAGTGATAAAGCCTGAGAAGTTGGTGTTTGGAGGATATATTGCCATGGGTGTTGTTAGGCCCGAGACCAAGTCGGCAAACCGTGCCAAAATATCCTCCAAACACCTGCTTCGAGGGCATTATCACTTTTATACAATGGGTTAAAGAACTTATTCAAATAATGATTGACATATTTTAATTTAAAAAAATATTCTGATGAATTTATTCATTTTCACATAATTCTAACACATGCTATTTAAAATAGGTTATGGAATGCCTTTTACACAACTCTTCAGTGTCCTTATTCATTTATCAGGAAAATATTTTGTTTTCTAATAGCTGTACTCATATTTATTCTGTTGGAGAAAACATACTTACCGATATGATGTTATTTTGGTATCTTTTGGGGGCTACTGCCATCCGAGGCCCTTACATCAGTATTCTATGACTGAATTAAAACTTGGTGAAAATAAAAGCCATTTTGACCTGTTACTTAGTTGTTAAAACTACTTGGAGTTGGAGGAGGGGTGAGACACTCGCTCATCCTCTCTCTTCTGTGAGACTCAGAGCATGTGATGAACAACAGACTTCTTCAGGCCATTCGCAAATGTGTTGCCTCAACTCCAGGGAATTAACTACTGACCTCACAGCTGTCCGCTCTGTGCTGGGCGTCAAGGTAATTCATGATATTAATATGCTAAATCAAAGATGATGAATAGTTTTTGTAGTTTACGTGATTTAATTTCCATGCAATGTATTTTTCTTTCGAAAAATAAGTACAAGAAAATGTATAAACATGAATTAGAAAATCTATTCAGATGCTGCTTTTTAAATCAATCTGGTGCTATATTCTGGTTGACAAACTGACCGCTGGCTGCACTCACAGTAAAACAATGTTAAGATGAGTGGTCAGTCTAGTCAACCAGGCTAATCTGGTCCACCCTGTGGAGTAAGTGGACATTTAGCAGTGGTGTCAATGTATCATTATGTTGTGTTGGCTTGGGTACATGGGTGATAAACCTTCAGGATTCTCACTAGTTTTGGTTACTTTACAGAAGCCATATTCTCACTAGTTTTGGTTACTTTACAGAAGCCATATTCTCACTAGTTTTGGTTACTTTACAGGGACCATATTCTCACTAGTTTTGGTTACTTTACAGGGACCATATTCTCAGTAGTTTTGGTTACTTTACAGAAGCCATATTCTCAGTAGTTTTGGTTACTTTACAGGGACCATATTCTCACTAGTTTTGGTTACTTTACAGGGACCATCTCTGTGTTGCTGTAGAGTACTGGTTCATATTCTCCACCACAACCATGGACCTGACCGCGCTGTCAGACGACGAGGCCAAGCACGTCTGGGAGGTCATACAGAGAGATTTCACCCTCAGGAAGATAGAAGAAGAGAGACTGGGGTGGGTCACTTTTCAATAAGATTCAATATCATATTTCAGAGGTTTAGTGAGAAAATATTAAATTGAATCAATGTTGAAGGGTGGAAGGCTTGGATGCGTTTTTCAATAGCATATCTGACATAACAACCTTGTCTGTATGTGACATATAAAATCATGAGGTCTTACGCTGACAGCATGTAGGACTCTACAACAATGGATACTTATTGTCTGCCTTTTATCTGAATGTCAACACTATAGATTCCATACGAGTCGATCACACTGAGGTCCTCAGCGATCTATATATTAGCCATATGTTTTCCACAGTGTGTGTGAGTGTGTGTTCAGGCTTCAGGAATGTACGTGTGAAACAGGCCTGCTGTTGTGAGTCAGCTCATCACAGTGATCATGGCTAAGTCACAAGGCCCGTTCTGCCTGTACTGTGTCCCAGGGAAAGCAAGTTGCCAGGAGGCCTATTCTCTTTGGGACACAAAGACTCCTCTGTCTATCTTCCTCATCTTGTCATACTCCTAAAGGAAAATAGACTTCCTGTCAGACATCACTTTATTTTATTCACAAACTGTCAGAAGGACATTGTGTAAAATGTTCTCTATACGTTATGTAATGTAGTCCCTGCTGAAACTGACCAAAACAGAACAGAATGGTACATTATAAGTGTGATTCTGCATGCATGATTCCACAGAGCCAATCTAAAACTGATTTAATATAATCCATGGAGTTAACAGGGACTTAATGTTATCTTCTTAATACTATATACTAATCTACTGTACACTAATTTAATGCTAAATATTTATCTACTGTATAGTGATTTAATGCTATATACTAATCTACTGTATACTAATTTAATGCTATATACTAATCTACTGTATAGTGATTTAATGCTATATACTAATCTACTGTACACTAATTTAATGCTATATACTAATCTACTGTACACTAATTTAATGCTAAATATTTATCTACTGTATAGTGATTTAATGCTATATACTAATCTACTGTATAGTGATTTAATGCTATATACTAATCTACTGTATGATGATTTAATGCTATATACTAATCTACTGTATAATGATTTAATGCTATATACTAATCTACTGTATACTGATTTAATGCTAAATATTTATCTACTGTATAGTGATTTAATGCTATATACTAATCTACTGTATAGTGATTTAATGCTATATACTAATCTACTGTATGATGATTTAATGCTATATCTTTATCTACTGTATAGTGATTTAATGCTATATACTAATCTACTGTATAGTGATTTAATGCTGTATACTAATCTACTGTATAATGATTTAATGCTGTATACTAATCTACTGTATAATGATTTAATGCTGTATACTAATCTACTGTATAATGATTTAATGCTGTATACTAATCTACTGTATAATGATTTAATGCTATATACTAATCTACTGTATGATGATTTAATGCTGTATACTAATCTACTGTATGATGATTTAATGCTGTATACTAATCTACTGTATGATGATTTAATGCTGTATACTAATCTACTGTATGATGATTTAATGCTATATACTAATCTACTGTATAATGATTTAATGCTGTATACTAATCTACTGTATAATGATTTAATGCTATATACTAATCTACTGTATAATGATTTAATGCTATATAGATATCTACTGTATAATGATTTAATGCTATATAGATATCTACTGTATAATGATTTAATGCTGTATACTAATCTACTGTATAATGATTTAATGCTGTATACTAATCTACTGTATAATGATTTAATGCTGTATACTAATCTACTGTATAATGATTTAATGCTGTATACTAATCTACTGTATAATGATTTAATGCTGTATACTAATCTACTGTATAATGATTTAATGCTGTATACTAATCTACTGT